>JAGKTI010025158.1:0-14087 GCA_018397915.1 Birgus latro
GCTGTGATGGTGATGGTGGTAGTGCCAGCTGTGATGGTGATGGTGGTGGTTCTTCACTGTATTGCGGGTGTTGTTGCAGGGGGTAAGTGAGGTGGTTGTGAAGTTGATGACAATTGTGATCATGGTGATAGTGGTAGTGATGGTGATGGTAGCTGTGATGATGGTGGTGGTGCTAGCTGTTCAGAAACGGCTCTCATTTGGGGCACATACCTTGGTGCCCTATTGGGCTGCAAAACAATTGCTCCAAAATGAAGCGTGGATGAGAGACGGCTCTAATTTGAATAAGTGTTGAGCGACCCGATGAGGCAGCGAGGCTCTGTTGTAACAGTGGAATACGACTAGAATATAATTTTAGTCACGATGAAGTGTTATAGAAAGGATATGGAGCCGTAATATTGTCTTTCTGTAAGAAAAGTATGTGGAGTTAGCTGTGAAAGGACGAACATCTGGACCAGATTAAAGTAAAAGGAATACAGTATTTGTGTGGAGTAGACTGTAGCACCAGTCGAGCAGGGCAGTACTCCCAAGGTGGATGGAAAGCTGATGACAGGGAGAGCTTGAGCTCCCGTTTCATCAGCCCTCAGGACTTGTTCCTGACCATCCCCCTTTGCTGAACTTTTTCAGTGTCTCAGTAACACAGAGAGTAGACCAGCATGCTCTCCAATACAAGTTTCTCTAACTGTCAACACCAAACTACATGCACGCTACACACTAAACTTCCTTTTCAAAATTTGTTAAAATGGCGACTTTAAATCATGCCTCGGAGTCCCCAAGGGGGGGGGACCATTAATGCCCCCACCATCCGCTCCTCTCCCAGTGACGACTCACGGAGCTGCCTGGAACCACTGTCTGACTCACTCCTTCAATTCTGTAACATTCGCGGCCTTTCCTCTAACTTTCGCTCTGTTGAGCACCACCTCTTCTCCTCTAAACCTCACCTTCTCTTTCTCTCTGAGACTCAGCTGTCTGAGACAAATGACAGCAAATCCTTTTCTGTATCCTCCTACTATCTCTATTCTCATTTCAAAGCCAAAGGTGGTTGTTGTGTATATGTACGCAACGATCTATCTTGCTCTCGTGTTCATGAACTTGATTCTTCTGAATTCTCTACTCTCTGGCTTCGGCTCTCCTGTCATTCTCTGGCTAAATATAACTAAATATATCTGTGCTGTTTACTTATCTCCTCAATCTACTGACTATCAAAAATTCTTGACTGTCTTACTTCTATGATGGAACACATTCTATCCATTTCTCCTTTCTCTGAAATCTCCATTCTAGGAGATTTCAATGTTCACCACCACTTTTGGCTCTCCTCTCCTTTCACTGATCCACCTGGTGAACAAGCCTACATTTTTTCTATCCTTAATGACCTAGAGCAGCTTGTACAGCACCCTACCCGTGTCCCTGACCGCCTTGGAGAGAGTTCCAAGATACTGTACTTGACCTTTTCCTAACAACTAATCTTTCTGCTTACACTTATAATCTTTTCTCTCCGTTGGGCTCCTCCGATCATAACCTTATTGCCTTAACCTGTCCTATCGCTCCGGTACAGCCTGTGGACCCTCCAAAGAAACGCCGCCTGTGGCACTTTGGAGCTGCAGATTGGGAGGTCCTCAGGCAGTACTTCTTTGATTTTCCTTGGAATGATTATTGCTTCCATGGCCGGGAGCCATCTGAGTGTGCCTTGCGCATTGCGGAGGTTATTCTCACGGGCATGGAAGCATACATTCCTTTCTCATATCCTCTGACTAATGCAAGAAAGCCTTGGTTTAATCACGCTTGTTCTAATGCTGTCCGCAACAAGGAGAGGGCCTTTAAAAGGTACCAGAGCCAACCCACCCCTGAATCACATCTTTTTTATATTTCTGCCCGGAATCGTGCTAAGTCTGTTCTTCGCTCTACTAAAAATAATTTCATCCGAGCTAAATGTTCCCAATTTTCCAACTCGAATTCTTCTCGCTCGTTTTGGCACCTTGCCAAAAACCTTTCTAACAACTTTACCTCATCATCCTTCCCTCCTCTTTTCTACTCTGATGGCTCTGTAGCTATTTCTTCTACTGATAAAGCAGATCTCTTCGATCAGACTTTCTCCTCCAATTCTACCTTAGACGATTCCGGTGCTGTTCTTCAATCACTTCCCCCATCAGACCATCAGACTTCCTCATGACTGGCATTAAAATTTCTTCAGCTGATGTATTTTCTGCCATCACTGGCCTCAATATTAACAAGGCATATGGGCCTGATGGAGTCCCTCCTGTTGTCCTCAAAAACTGTGCTTCTGTGCTTACACCCTGCCTAGGTAAACTCTTTCACTTTTGTCTGTCAACTTGTACCTTTCCTTCTTGCTGGAAGTTAGCTCTCATTCAGCCAGTCCCAAAGAAGGGTGTCCATTCCCAACCCTCTAACTATCGTCCAATTGATTTAACATCCTGCGTATCAAAAGTTTTCGAATCAGTTCTTAACAGAAAAATTTTAAAGCATCATTCCTGTCACAACCTTCTTTCTGATCGTCAGTACGGGTTCGTCAGGGACGCTCCACTGGCAATCTTCTCACCTACCTTTGAGACTCCTGGACATCCTCCTTTCGGGACTTTGGCGAAAGCTTTGCCATTGCACTTGGCATCTCAAAGGCTTTCGATCGAGTCTGGCATAAATCTTTGATTTCCAAACTGCCCTCCTACGGTTTCTATCCTTCTATCTGTGCCTTCATCTCTAGCTTCCTTTCTGGTCGTTCTATAGTTGCTGTTGTAGATGGCCATCGTTCTTCTCCTAGATGTATCAACAGTGGTGTTCCTCAGGGCTCTGTCCTATCACCAACTCTCTTTCTTTTATTCACCAATGACCTTCTAAGCTGTACATCTAACCCTATCCACTCATATGCTGATGATTCCACCCTTCACCTTCCCATTCGATTTCCGCAACGTCCATCTCAGCAATTACTTTAGCAAACAAGGGATGAGGCTATGGCACACCTAATGTCTGACTTGGCTCGTATCTCTGATTTGGGTAGAAATAATCTTATTATTTTTAATGCATCAAAAACTCAGTTCTTACACTTATCAACCCAACAAAATCTTCCTCAGGACTACCCACTAATGTTTAGTAATGTCCAGCTCAGTCCTGCATCATCCTTGAACATGCTTGAGGTTTCATTCTTTCTGGATTTGTCTAGGAATGAACATATTACATCTCTTGTGAAAGCTGCTTCCAAGAGATTAAGTGTGCTAAGCCGACTCCGAACTTTCTTTACCTTTACACAGTTGTTGACCTTGTACACGGGTTTTATTCGCCCGTGTATGGAGTACAACTCTCATGTGTGGTGAGGCTCCCCACATGCAGCTCTTCTCAATAGGGTGGAGTCAAAGGCTTTTCGTCTCATTAACTCTCCTCCTCTTATTGATTCCCTTCAACCTTTGTCTCTTCGCCGCACTGTTGCTTCTTTATCTCTCTTCTATCGCTACTTCAATGATCACTGTTCCTCTGAACTGTCTGCTTGCATCCCTCCACCTCTATGACGGGCACGTGGTACCCGTCTAGCAACAAACTCTCATCCTTTTCTGTCCAAGTCTCTAGTGCAAGAGATAACCGTTACTCCCAGTCCTTCATTTATGCAACTGGTCAACTTTGGAACTGTCTCCCTCTGTCTGTATTTCCTACTCCCTATGATCTCCAGTCTTTCAAACGCAGTGTGTCCAGGCATCTCGAAATGAATGGATCTTGAATTTGGCTCTCTTTTTTATTGTTTTTACTGTTTCTTGGATGGAACATTATGCGGGCCCTGGCTTTTGGTTCCTTCTTCCTTGCATTAATAAAAACAAAAAAATCTGTCATCACAACTCAGCATTGAAGAGGGAAAGACGAAAATGTATAGGCTAAGTTTAGTTAAAAAAGAGATACCACAGACAGAGACTCAAGTATCTTCCCAAAGTCTGACAAATATATTGCTGAGTAATCGAACCATCTAAAACCGAACTAGTAGTGATAAGGTTTTCTCTGTATTTCGCCAGTTAAAAATTTTCCTCAGAGGGAACTGGGAAAGTAGTTGTTTCTTTGATTATACATGGTGTGTTGTGTTTCAGGTGTGGTGCGTGATGTGAGTGAGAGCTACGTGGCCAGTCTGTGCTTCTGTGGTGGGTGTCTCTTGTTGGATGTCCTGCTGTCCCTCCTCCTCCCTGTCACCAGCGCCCTCCAACGCCACGTCACAAGCAGAGGAAACACCAGCAGAAAGCCCACAGCACCAACCAATCTCTTAACACCAGCCACTTCCATAACACTAGCCACTCCCATAAAAGCAGCCTCTCTTATAACACCGACCATTCCCACCAAGACCAACAACACAATCATCATTGTATCGCCAAAACAAATGTTTTCCACATGAACTCAGTAATCATCAGGAACAGCAGCAACATAAAAACAGCCAACAGCAACCCCTCAATCATCGTCAGGAACAGCAACAGCACAAAAATCGTCAACAGCAGCACCAGCTATGTGATAATCAACATATTCGTCACAAGCCGACAGGCAGTGAGAGGCAGCCACTAATTTCCCTCTTATCTATGTCGAAGAGTATGAATTATTAAGCTACAAACACATGTAGAGAATAATTGTGTACTTTTGGGGCCTGGATTCTCTGACCTTTCAGTTATATTATAAGAGAGTAATTCTCATTTGTTCATTGTTCCACTGACTGTGCAACAACACCAAATTACATTATTAATATTATGAAATTTATGATACCATCTAGAAAGCTTTCCTGTCATGCTCAGGCAACATTCAATGCCTTTTCGTATATTTTGATTACTCATACTGGCTTCTACGCCATTGAGAGAGTGAAACTGAATGAGAGCTTACCTCTTTCAGATTCTTTGAAGAGCTGTTCCCATGCAACGCTTTATGAGTTATGAGTTCAGGTAAATGTAGACTACATGCACTGTTACTTCTAACAGTACTTCTAACTACTTTCTGCATTTTCATCTTATGTTTTTTTTTTTTGGGGGGGGGGGCAAGAGATTACCCCTGATAAAAATAGTTCTTCCTTTGTAGAATTAAATATGAAATAAACCTGAATGAACATGACTTCTGTAAAAGATTAAAAGGGCAGTGAAACCAACCATATATCCCCACACGCTTCCTACCCATCCCAACGGCTCCTTTCCTCCCACCACTCCCATCTCTTCTTTGATGCAATGAATATTTTAACACGTCCAGTCCCGACTGATTTTTTACCCAACACATTCTCAGAACCAGACCGATTTTCAACTTTTTTTCCTTTTTTTTTTTTTTTTTTTTTAGCTCAAACCTCCGTTTTTGGTGATAAACATCGAAAATTCATAGAGAAATCGCCCTCCTGAGCTTATAAATGTTGGTACAGGTGTCAGTCAGTCTTATGTTTTCCTTCTTTCTCAGGGTACCTGGCTAAAGAAAATGAACTATGGAAGGATTAACTAATTCAAGCCACTTTAAATTATGTATTTATTTATTTATTTGGTACGAATTTATGTGAAGTACAAGTCTATATTGGTTTTCACACAATAATATAGGTGATAAAAGCATTGTTCACTCACCCAAAACCCCAGCATATGGCACCTTCCTTTACGACATTATCACATCATCACTTTTGTTTGTTTCTCCCTCTAGCTTCTTTGTTTCTTTGTCCTCCACCTCAGGAATCACTTACACCGTGAATTTCGTCATTGGAGAGACCATAGGGCAACATTTCTTCACTGGCCAGGTTACTGCTAACTGGTGAATTGCCGAGTGTGGGGGAGAGGGGGGGAGGGGGGTCAGGTGGGGCCAGGCAGTATCTCTGCTTGACAGCAGGGTAGAGGAAGGTCTCCCACATATGCCTACCAAAAATCGCCTGCGAATCTTGAATAATGTGCAAACGACGGGTCTTGCAACTGACTAACGTACGATGCACGTCGTACGTCGGTGGGACTCGGTAGGTTGACAGTGATTAGTTCGACTGTCCCATATTCACAGGACATACATTTCCCTTTGTGCTCTGCCACCAACCACCATCACAACCAGTCTTGCCCTCTCAGCCCCCCCCCCCCACCACCACCACAACTCAGTTCTGGAAAAAAATGGATTTCACAAGATATAGGTAATCATTTATGAACGTGTGACCTACACTGATCTGTTTTGACCCTGACTGACCTGATGGACTGTGAGTGGCCAGAAAAAAAATGCCTGAAAAACTGGAGCAATTCTTAAATGTCTGAATTCATCATAAAAGTAAGCTTAGATTAATGCCTATTGACTGCACTATATTCGTTTTTCCCAAACTTGGCCAATATTTTCATTCTTCTTTACTAACCTCAGTGGCAGGAAAAAGATACTTCAACTCTCCAATTTTTCCCCAACACTTATTCGTGACACGCGTGAGATTCTAGTGTTAATCTGTTGCTATTATTCAGCAGTCACCATAGAGAGATGGAAATTTTGGGACAGCTAAGAGTAAATGAGTGTAGGATCTGTAGGCCTGACGAATTATTTATGTCCTAATGTCCCCCGAAAATATGACATGCAGCCATCGACTTTACATCCAGGTCACCAGTGGTATTGCTGGGTGAGTAGGGACGATGGGAAATGAATCTTATATAACAGCTGGACAGCTTGAGAAATGAAAAATAAATTCAGGTATTTACCCTAAGCCTGGCAGAGTAAGAGGAGAGTATAGTTATTGTTATGCTGCATGTGTCAGGGTGCGACTTCTCGTCCCTCAAACACGGAGCCTGGAGCAGGGTTCTCTTTCTAGACCGGGTTGGGCTCTTTTAAGGCATTCAGTGGGAACAGGGCACATAACTCAGGGTAATAACATTACACATATATTACCACAAATTACAACACTATTACAATGTACAGTACATGGCACACTTTACAAGAAAATAATGTCACACACAGATAGACAGGACCGGAGGATTCGGCGACAGAAGAATGTGACTGGGGCTTGCTGTAGGGTGAGGCCCGGTGATAGTGGAGAGCCCAGGCCAGAGGCCTACGTCAAGTAGCCCCGGGGTCGTCGGGGCTTCCAGGGGGGGCCCCTTTCGTCAGAAGGCCAGCCTGTTGATGTCTCATCCGGGAGTGGTCGGGGGGCCGTGATAAGGGGGGGTGCCCTTGCACAGGGGTAAGGGGACTCTGGCCTAGGGGCTGGGCCCGAACAGGGAGAGTAGGCGCACTTGCCTGCGCTTACCCGGATGGATAGGAGATCGTCGCGTGAGACTAGGGAGGTCACACACCGGGGTCCTGGGGACGTTTCGGCTGGTCTTGCACTGTGGTCTCGCTGCTGAGCCTGTCAGGTGTGGGCTGTGGCAGCTCGGGGTGGCAGAGTCTGACAGGGGCTGGGGCCACCGGGAGTCGAGGGAGAGAGCTAGGACTGCAGACACCAGGGGTCCTTGCCAGGCCACCTCCAACTGCTGGTCGAAGGGGAGGCTGTCCCTGTGGGGAGAGAGGGGGAGATCACTTGTCGTGACCCTTTCTTTTTCTTCTTTTGGTGGAGCAGCAATGTGGCCGTCTCCTAGGTGCGGCAAGGTGGCTGTCACCTTTCCTCCTTTTGTGGCGTTAGAGTGAGGGCGGCTGGTGTCCGTCTCCTCCTCTTTTGCAGCAAGGTGGCCGTCACCTGGTGTGATTAGGTGCTGCAAGTTGGCCATCGCCTTTCCTCCTTTTGTGGAGTTAGAGTGAGGGAAGCTGGTGTCCGTCTCCTCTCCGTGTGCGGCAAGGTAGCCTTCACCTGGTGTGAGTGAGTGCGGCAAGGTGGCCGTCACTTGACCTCCTTTTGTGGAGTTAGAGCAAGGGTGGCTGGTGTCTGTCTCCTCACCATTTGCGGCAAGGTGGCCATCACTTGGTGTGAGTGAGTGCGGCAAGGTGGCCGTCACTTTATCTCCTTTTGTGGAGTCAGAACGAGGGAGGCTGGTGTCCGTCTCCTCCCCGTGTGCGGCAAGGTGGCCGTCACCCAGTGTGAGTATGTGCAGCAAGGTGGCTGTCACTTGACCTCCTTGAGGTAAAGGCAGGGGGGGAAAAGCGGGGTGAGGAGGTGGCAGGTGAGGAGGAGGGGATGGGAGATGAGGTAGAGAAGGGGGAGGGGGTAAGGTACAGGGAGTAGGAGTCGGAGGGAGAGGTGGGGGTTGAGAGGGATGATGCGGTTGCGTGGCTGGGGGATGGAGGTGGCGGACCGGGTGGGGGTTTGTTTGCCATGTATAGTCTGACATGTCTATTATGGTATGTGCGCGGGATGTTATGATAGTCAATGGTAACTTGATACGGATTGGGGATGTGGCTAATTGTGAATTGAGGGGCCAGTTTGTGTGGGGTTGGTAGTCGGGCTACCATAACTGTGTCTCCTGGCTTGTAGGGGTTGGTGAGTTTGGTGTCTGGCTTGAGATCTTGGTGCTTTTGCAGGTGTTGGAACCTGCTTTTTAGGTGGTGAAGGGGGTCGGACACCGCAGGCTTGGTCGGTGGTTTGAGGTGATGTCTGAGAGGGAGGAGGAACGGGACTACTCCGAAAACATGCTTGTGGGGGGAGATGCCGTGATCTCTGGGGCAGGTGTTTAGTCCCGACTGCATGATCTTTATGTGGGCGTGCCAGTCTTCATCTTGAGTCTCTTCTATTCGGGTGTGCACCTGATTTAAGAGGGTGCGATGCCTCCTCTCACATATGCTATTTCCTTGGGGCCAGTAGGGTGAGGAGTGGGAAATTTGGTATCCAAAAAGGGTAGCGAGTTATTGCCATACTTTCTCGGTGAATTCCGGTGCATTATCAGAGTGTAGCGCCTGCAGGATACCAAAATAGGGGAAGGTGTGGTGAACAAGGGCTTCAGCTACCGTTACAGCGTGGTATTCTTTAGTTGGACAGGCGATGATGAACCTGGAGTAGCTGTCTATGAACGTGATTATGTAACGGTAACCAGCTTTCGGCGGTAAGGGGCCTACTATGTCCACGGCCAGGAGTTGCCAGGGTTTGTGAGCCATGATTCTGCCAGCGGGGCCGGAGGTGCGGGTGATGTCTTTCCCGAGGGTACAGGCCCAGCAGGTTTGAACCACTTGTTGGGCCAAGTTGGAGGGGCTTGCTGTCCAGTAGATGTCTCAAAACACCTGTAGTAATTTGTTTGTGCCCAGGTGTATCCTGTTGTAGAATGGAGATGGGTCAAGGTGTCCAGGGCAGTTTCAGGGTCAAGTACAATGTGTCCCGTTTGTGTGAAGAGGTGGTCGACTTGTTGGTTGAGTTTGGGAAAGACATGGGCTGGTATCCACTCTGGTCGATTACTATTTCGCCACTGTTGTACCAGTTTGGACGTGGGGTGGATGGATTGTATAGGGAACCGGGACAGGGTGTCGGCGTTCATGTGGAGTTTTCCGGGGCAGTAGGAGATTTTGTAGTGGAAATCTTCTAAGGTCTCCCTCCATCCGATGAGTTGCGCATTTTGGGTGTTTGTCGGAGCCATTGGAGCGACTGATGGTTGGTGATGATAGTGACCTTATTGCCAGACAGGTAGGCCCGGAAGTGTTCTAGGGCGAAGTGTACAGGCGAAATGGCAGGTTGTAATTGGGGAAGGCAACAGTGGCGGCTGTGAAAAGTTTGTTCTTCAAGGTGTTGAAGGCAGTAACTTTGTCCTCTGTCCATGTAAAAGGCTCTCCCTTTTTAGTCAGGTCATGGAGGGGCTTAGCGATGTTGGCGAAGCCCTTTGCAAAACAGGAGGTTAGTCCCAGGAAAGCTCGAACTTCTGTTACATCTTTTGGAAGAGAAAGGTCCGTGATGGCGCGGAGCTTGTCTGGGTCAGGGGCAATCCCTTCCTGGGAGATAATGTGCCCCAGGAAGGCAACAGAGCATGCTCCCAGGATGCACTTGGATGGTTTAAGTTTTAACCCAGCTTGCCTGATCCGTTGAAAGACTTGCTTGAGGCGGTGGAGGTGGTCAGCCCAGGTTCTGCTGAAAACGATGACGTCATCTAAGTATGCAAGGCAAGTCTCCCACGTGAGACCACTAAGAACGGACTCCATGAGACACGAGAAAGTGGCAGGGGAGTTGCAGAGTCTGAAGGGCAGGACGTTAAACTTGTAATATCTCCCGTTGCTGGTGGAGAAGGCAGTTTTCTCTCTGTTGGTGGGGTGTACTGGAACCTCCCAATACCCTGACTGGAGGTCCAATGTGGAAAACCATGATGCTCCGTACAGGGAGTCAAAGGAGTCATCTATACGTGGCAGGGGAGTGGCATCCTTGGTGGTAACGTCGTTGAGGCATCGGTAGTCCACACAGAATCTCATTGACCCGTCTTTCTTTTTCACTAGCACGACGGGGGAGGACCACGGGATGGTGGAGGGTGAGATGACACCGGCATCTAACATTTCCTGGACCTGCCTGTCCTCCTCAGCTTGCTGGTGTTTTTTTCTCATCGAGATGGTTGGCGAATTGGTGGTCCCTAGGTGTGGATCTCGTGGGTCAGGACAGTGGTGTGGCCTATATCAGTTGGTCCTGATGCAGATAGGTCCTGAAAGTCCAGAAGCAGCTGGCGTAGGCTGTCCGTTTGGTGGGGAGAGAGATACGGGGGTAGGGGGGGAGGGGGCAGGGCTCGGCCTCCTCCATTTCCCCCACGACTAGCCCCTTTGGTAGGGTAAGGGAGGGGGTGGAGTGGTTAGCAATACGCATCGTATCGCAGTGGGGGGGTGAGGAAGGTGGGAGGGGAGTAGGCAGGAGGAAAGGGCCCCAGGGAGTAAGGAGGGGGAGATAAGAATGGGGGATCCTGACAGCTTGTTTAGTTGCAACCAGGCCTCATGATGAGGAGGGACAGTGAGGGTGAAGGCAATGGTAGCAGGGAAGGTGAGGGTGGGGGGGGGAGGTAGAGGAACAAGGGGTCAGGGACCCCAGGGGACGAGGGGTGGGGGCTGGGGCCGGGGGCGGGGGGACATGCACATGCGGATGGGCTGGGGGCTGGAGTCCGGAGGTTTGTTAAACTGGAGTCACCGCCCGTGGCAGTCGATGCTTGTCCGGAGCTGTCGTATCCCCGACAAGCAGAATCAGAAATGATGAAGGGGTGTTGTGCAGAGACATTTTGGTGCATGTCTGTGTGCAGGGCCTGCATTCCCCCACATATGTGCAGGGGGCCATCCCCTGCGTCCACAAGGTGAGCTGAGGTGGGGGAAAGCGGGCCGAGGGTCGAACGGTTACGGGAGTAAAAATGACTGTATAGGCAGGATCTAGCCGCTCCTGTATCGACTAGCAGCCTTGCCTTTACCCAATTCAGTCTCATTTTGTTGTAGACTGGGGGGACAGTATTTCTGTGAGGTGGCCCCCGCCACCATGGGGAGGTGCGGGGGCGGTGCTAAAATTCCAGCTACTGTGTTGTATCGTCGTCCTCGGGCTCCGTTCCCCTGAGATCTAAGTGGTTGTCTGTGGCGGCGTCACCCTCGATGCCCTCATCTTCTAGGACCGAGATCTTACGGCGTCCCTGCATGGTGGATTTCCTCTGAGCTGCTTTCAGTTCTTCCCTGATGTCATGGAGGGGGCATTTGTTGATACATGTGCTGAACTCCCATGGGTTGATGGAAATCCAATTGGTGTCTCTTGTGTCAGGACACTTGCGTGAGAGGTGGGCCTTGGGGATGGAGAGTGTTGGTGGAGGGTTTGGCTGGACTGGAGGTGGGCGAGAGGGGCGTGTTGGCACTGGTTTTTGTGTGGGGAATCTGCTTACAGCGCCAATCTGTTGTGGGATAGTATGGGCAGCCAGGAGGTGACGTACGAGCTGGATATCTTGATCTAGGTCTCCTGTTGCATCATGGATTGTGAAGTGCTCCCTGACAGTGCGAGGGAGAATCCTGACCAGGAAATTAAAAACACATTGCTCCTGGGTTTCCTTGTTGCATGCCGGGTATGCGGCGGTGACGAGTCACCGAGCCTGGACGAGTGTGTCATCGAGGTTTCCATCATAGGTGAGGGAGTCGAGCTGTGCTAGTGCTACGACTTTCCCTAGTGAGGGGGTGACTGCCTGAGTCATAAGTTTGGTTAATTCTGCCCATGTTAATTCTGGGACGATCTTGGGTGCAATTGTGGCTACTGCTTTGCCCAGAAGTGGTAGTGTTACTGCTATTTTCTGTCTGTCTGTCTCGAAGGCTATTTCTAGCAGTGGTTTTACTATTTCCAAGTATGTGTGGATGTCATATTGTTCAGGGTCGAATTTGCGTATCTGGACGTGTGGTTTTGTTGCCATTTTGCCGAAGTTTCCCTTGTTCCCCTGTTGCCACCCACTGGGTCAAGAACCACCGCTGGCTGCCAGTGTTATGCTGCGTGTGTAAGGGCGCGACTTCTCGTCCCTTAGACACGGAGCCTGGAGCAAGGTTACCATGCACGTATTTTACCACAAATTACAACACTATTACAATGTACAGCTGGCTACACTCCCGCGAGGTCCACTCAGCACTGCCAACACTGGGCGAGATGGTAATCTCGAAACACTTGTAGTGAGCTCCGTTCGAAACATTCGCTGGTGGGAGGGAGAAATAAGGAGGGAGGTTTGAGGGGGGGAATGGGAGGTTTGAGGAGGCTAGGGATGTTGCCCGACTACTACACGAGAGATGAGAGATGACCTGAGGAGGGGAGCGACGAGTGAAATCTGTAATGAAAGTACGAAAATTTACCCCGTTTTCAATCATTTGCATTTTGACATTCATGTCAATTGATATTAACATCAATGAAGGTTAGATCAACTTATTAGTTGTAACACAAAGATGTAACACAAAGACAACCGAGGTAACATTACTGCTTTACTCGTATTGTATGCTCTGTTTATTATCAATCACTATATGCTGTGAAATACTAACACAATAACTGCTTATGAATTAAATGTAGCATGTGTGAATACCTTCATAGTGCGTGTGGCCAATACTGATACCACTAGCTCACACATGTATTATCCCCCGTATCTAGCGTTACCTAACAGTTTATAAACGTAGTGTCGGATGTAAGGTCTAGCATTATCCCTTACGTGACAGCAGGCTTGTGATAATCTGTATACTCTTAAGTAGCTTGTTTCATTGAATATAACGAAAACGTCATGCCTGATAAGCCGTTACGAATCCTTTGGTATTTCTTCTGTCTTTAGACAGCAAAAATAAATCAATTAATTAATCAAATGTGCATTGTATTTTCAATCAGAAAAATTAAAGCTCTACACACACACACACGCACACACACACACACACACACGTACAGAGAGAGAGAGAGAGAGAGAGAGAGAGTTAGAGATACTCATCGATCATGAAGCAAATAATTTCAGATTGACAAATATCCTCTTCTCCTGTTCCCCGAATTTATGCTGTTCCTCCTTTCCTACCTCTATCTCTTTCTTCCTTGTTGTGCAAGGTTTTTCAATGTGAGTATACAAAAATTCATTTAATCAACACTGTAGATAATAAAATCAATGAAGACGCAAGTATGTGTCGAGGTAATTTCTGAAACATCTACACGACTTAGGGTTTCTTTGAGTCTTTTTTCCCTCGTGGTTGCTTTTTTCCTCTCTCTCTCTCTCGCCTTCTCCTTTGTGCTACAATGTCTTTCATGCCTTGAGCAGTCGTCCCTTGTAATACCAATATCCGGGGTATAATGTATTGTAGCCAACATTCGCCTCACTAATAGGTCAAGGTTTTCTATACCCAGCAGGCGGTAGTTACTCTATGCTGGTAATCAATTTTTGGAATAGCAATATCTAACTGTCCTACAAGTTAAAAGTGATATATAGGGTTCCCTGGATATACTCACAGCCTTTGGTATGCCAGACCAGGAACTGTAAATTTCAGTAATCGCCTTAACCATCGTTGAACTACTCTGACCATGTAAACTGGACATTGGTCATAAACTAGCATCACTGGGCCTGAAGGGATAGGGGCAATTTCTCTCTTGGAGGAAATCGAGGAAACCTGTCTTTCCCATATATTTCGACTACCGTAAGTTTAATAGCGTTCAATATTATTACTCAAATTGAAAAAAAAAATATAATAAGGAAACAAGTTGTAGCGGCGACCCTAAATGCGGTGTTAGTCATTGAGGACTTCATTGGTTCTGTCAGTGAGAGCTAATCACGTTCTGTGGCCATGAG
>JAGKTI010025159.1:0-14087 GCA_018397915.1 Birgus latro
GCTGTGATGGTGATGGTGGTAGTGCCAGCTGTGATGGTGATGGTGGTGGTTTTTCACTGTATTGCGGGTGTTGTTGCAGGGGGTAAGTGAGGTGGTTGTGAAGTTGATGACAATTGTGATCATGGTGATAATGGTAGTGATGGTGATGGTAGCTGTGATGATGGTGGTGGTGCTAGCTGTTCAGAAACGGCTCTCATTTGGGGCACATACCTTGGTGCCCTATTGGGCTGCAAAACAATTGCTCCAAAATGAAGCGTGGATGAGAGACGGCTCTAATTTGGATAAGTGTTGAGCGACCCGATGAGGCAGCGAGGCTCTGTTGTAACAGTAGAATACGACTAGAATATAATTTTAGTCACGATGAAGTGCTATAGAAAGGATATGGAGCCGTAATATTGTCTTTCTGTAAGCGAAGTATGTGGAGTTAGCTGTGAAAGGACGAACATCTGGACCAGATTAAAGTAAAAGGAATACAGTATTTGTGTGGAGTAGACTGTAGCACCAGTCGAGCAGGGCAGTACTCCCAAGGTGGATGGAAAGCTGATGACAGGGAGAGCTTGAGCTCCCGTTTCATCAGCCCTCAGGACTTGTTCCTGACCATCCCCCTTTGCTGAACTTTTTCAGTGTCTCAGTAACACAGAGAGTAGACCAGCATGCTCTCCAATACAAGTTTCTCTAACTGTCAACACCAAACTACATGCACGCTACACACTAAACTTCCTTTTCAAAATTTGTTAAAATGGCGACTTTAAATCATGCCTCGGAGTCCCCAAGGGGGGGGGACCATTAATGCCCCCACCATCCGCTCCTCTCCCAGTGACGACTCACGGAGCTGCCTGGAACCACTGTCTGACTCACTCCTTCAATTCTGTAACATTCGCGGCCTTTCCTCTAACTTTCGCTCTGTTGAGCACCACCTCTTCTCCTCTAAACCTCACCTTCTCTTTCTCTCTGAGACTCAGCTGTCTGAGACAAATGACAGCAAATCCTTTTCTGTATCCTCCTACTTTCTCTATTCTCATTTCAAAGCCAAAGGTGGTTGTTGTGTATATGTACGCAACGATCTATCTTGCTCTCGTGTTCATGAACTTGATTCTTCTGAATTCTCTACTCTCTGGCTTCGGCTCTCCTGTCATTCTCTGGCTAAATATAACTAAATATATCTGTGCTGTTTACTTATCTCCTCAATCTACTGACTATCAAAAATTCTTGACTGTCTTACTTCTATGATGGAACACATTCTATCCATTTCTCCTTTCTCTGAAATCTCCATTCTAGGAGATTTCAATGTTCACCACCACTTTTGGCTCTCCTCTCCTTTCACTGATCCACCTGGTGAACAAGCCTACATTTTTTCTATCCTTAATGACCTAGAGCAGCTTGTACAGCACCCTGCCCGTGTCCCTGACCTCCTTGGAGAGAGTTCCAAGATACTGTACTTGACCTTTTCCTAACAACTAATCTTTCTGCTTACACTTATAATCTTTTCTCTCCGTTGGGCTCCTCCGATCATAACCTTATTGCCTTAACCTGTCCTATCGCTCCGGTACAGCCTGTGGACCCTCCAAAGAAACGCCGCCTGTGGCACTTTGGAGCTGCAGATTGGGAGGTCCTCAGGCAGTACTTCTTTGATTTTCCTTGGAATGATTATTGCTTCCATGGCCGGGAGCCATCTGAGTGTGCCTTGCGCATTGCGGAGGTTATTCTCACGGGCATGGAAGCATACATTCCTTTCTCATATCCTCTGACTAATGCAAGAAAGCCTTGGTTTAATCACGCTTGTTCTAATGCTGTCCGCAACAAGGAGAGGGCCTTTAAAAGGTACCAGAGCCAACCCACCCCTGAATCACATCTTTTTTATATTTCTGCCCGGAATCGTGCTAAGTCTGTTCTTCGCTCTACTAAAAATAATTTCATCCGAGCTAAATGTTCCCAATTTTCCAACTCGAATTCTTCTCGCTCGTTTTGGCACCTTGCCAAAAACCTTTCTAACAACTTTACCTCATCATCCTTCCCTCCTCTTTTCTACTCTGATGGCTCTGTAGCTATTTCTTCTACTGATAAAGCAGATCTCTTCGATCAGACTTTCTCCTCCAATTCTACCTTAGACGATTCCGGTGCTGTTCTTCAATCACTTCCCCCATCAGACCATCAGACTTCCTCATGACTGGCATTAAAATTTCTTCAGCTGATGTATTTTCTGCCATCACTGGCCTCAATATTAACAAGGCATATGGGCCTGATGGAGTCCCTCCTGTTGTCCTCAAAAACTGTGCTTCTGTGCTTACACCCTGCCTAGGTAAACTCTTTCACTTTTGTCTGTCAACTTGTACCTTTCCTTCTTGCTGGAAGTTAGCTCTCATTCAGCCAGTCCCAAAGAAGGGTGTCCATTCCCAACCCTCTAACTATCGTCCAATTGATTTAACATCCTGCGTCTCAAAAGTTTTCGAATCAGTTCTTAACAGAAAAATTTTAAAGCATCATTCCTGTCACAACCTTCTTTCTGATCGTCAGTACGGGTTCGTCAGGGACGCTCCACTGGCAATCTTCTCACCTACCTTTGAGACTCCTGGACATCCTCCTTTCGGGACTTTGGCGAAAGCTTTGCCATTGCACTTGGCATCTCAAAGGCTTTCGATCGAGTCTGGCATAAATCTTTGATTTCCAAACTGCCCTCCTACGGTTTCTATCCTTCTATCTGTGCCTTCATCTCTAGCTTCCTTTCTGGTCGTTCTATAGTTGCTGTTGTAGATGGCCATCGTTCTTCTCCTAGATGTATCAACAGTGGTGTTCCTCAGGGCTCTGTCCTATCACCAACTCTCTTTCTTTTATTCACCAATGACCTTCTAAGCTGTACATCTAAGCCTATCCACTCATATGCTGATGATTCCACCCTTCACCTTCCCATTCGATTTCCGCAACGTCCATCTCAGCAATTACTTTAGCAAACAAGGGATGAGGCTATGGCACACCTAATGTCTGACTTGGCTCGTATCTCTGATTTGGGTAGAAATAATCTTATTATTTTTAATGCATCAAAAACTCAGTTCTTACACTTATCAACCCAACAAAATCTTCCTCAGGACTACCCACTAATGTTTAGTAATGTCCAGCTCAGTCCTGCATCATCCTTGAACATGCTTGAGGTTTCATTCTTTCTGGATTTGTCTAGGAATGAACATATTACATCTCTTGTGAAAGCTGCTTCCAAGAGATTAAGTGTGCTAAGCCGACTCCGAACTTTCTTTACCTTTACACAGTTGTTGACCTTGTACACGGGTTTTATTCGCCCGTGTATGGAGTACAACTCTCATGTGTGGTGAGGCTCCCCACATGCAGCTCTTCTCAATAGGGTGGAGTCAAAGGCTTTTCTTCTCATTAACTCTCCTCCTCTTATTGATTCCCTTCAACCTTTGTCTCTTCGCCGCACTGTTGCTTCTTTATCTCTCTTCTATCGCTACTTCAATGATCACTGTTCCTCTGAACTGTCTGCTTGCATCCCTCCACCTCTACGACGGGCACGTAGTACCCGTCTAGGAAGAAACTCTCATCCTTTTTCTGTCCAACTCTCTAGTGCAAGAGTTAACCGTTACTCCCAGTCCTTCATTTATGCAACTGGTCAACTTTGGAACTGTCTCCCTCTGTCTGTATTCCCTACTTCCTATGATCTCCAGTCTTTCAAACGCAGTGTGTCCAGGCATCTCGAAATGAATGGATCTTGAATTTGGCTCTCTTTTTTATTGTTTTTACTGTTTCTTGGAAGGAACATTATGCGGGCCCTGGCCTTTGGTTCCTTCTTCCTTGCATTAAAAAAAACAAAAAAATCTGTCATCACAACTCAGCATTGAAGAGGGAAAGACGAAAATGTATAGGCTAAGTTTAGTTAAAAAAGAGATACCACAGACAGAGACTCAAGTATCTTCCCAAAGTCTGACAAATATATTGCTGAGTAATCGAACCATCTAAAACCGAACTAGTAGTGATAAGGTTTTCTCTGTATTTCGCCAGTTAAAAATTTTCCTCAGAGGCAACTGGGAAAGTAGTTGTTTCTTTGATTATACATGGTGTGTTGTGTTTCAGGTGTGGTGCGTGATGTGAGTGAGAGCTACGTGGCCAGTCTGTGCTTCTGTGGTGGGTGTCTCTTGTTGGATGTCCTGCTGTCCCTCCTCCTCCCTGTCACCAGCGCCCTCCAACGCCACGTCACAAGCAGAGGAAACACCAGCAGAAAGCCCACAGCACCAACCAATCTCTTAACACCAGCCACTTCCATAACACCAGCCACTCCCATAAAACCAGCCTCTCTTATAACACCGCCCATTCCCACCAAGACCAACAACACAATCATCATTGTATCGCCAAAACAAATATTTTCCACATGAACTCAGTAATCATCAGGAACAGCAGCAACATAAAAACAGCCAACAGCAACCCCTCAATCATCGTCAGGAACAGCAACAGCACAAAAATCGTCAACAGCAGCACCAGCTATGTGATAATCAACATATTCGTCACAAGCCGACAGGCAGTGAGAGGCAGCCACTAATTTCCCTCTTATCTATGTCGAAGAGTATGAATTATTAAGCTACAAACACATGTAGAGAATAATTGTGTACTTTTGGGGCCTGGATTCTCTGACCTTTCAGTTATATTATAAGAGAGTAATTCTCATTTGTTCATTGTTCCACTGACTGTGCAACAACACCAAATTACATTATTAATATTATGAAATTTATGATACCATCTAGAAAGCTTTCCTGTCATGCTCAGGCAACATTCAATGCCTTTTCGTATATTTTGATTACTCATACTGGCTTCTACGCCATTGAGAGAGTGAAACTGAATGAGAGCTTACCTCTTTCAGATTCTTTGAAGAGCTGTTCCCATGCAACGCTTTATGAGTTATGAGTTCAGGTAAATGTAGACTACATGCACTGTTACTTCTAACAGTACTTCTAACTACTTTCTGCATTTTCATCTTATGTTTTTTTTTTTTGGGGGGGGGGGCAAGAGATTACCCCTGATAAAAATAGTTCTTCCTTTGTAGAATTAAATATGAAATAAACCTGAATGAACATGACTTCTGTAAAAGATTAAAAGGGCAGTGAAACCAACCATATATCCCCACACGCTTCCTACCCATCCCAACGACTCCTTTCCTCCCACCACTCCCATCTCTTCTTTGATGCAATGAATATTTTAACACGTCCAGTCCCGACTGATTTTTTACCCAACACATTCTCAGAACCAGACCGATTTTCAACTTTTTTTCCTTTTTTTTTTTTTTTTTTTTTAGCTCAAACCTCCGTTTTTGGTGATAAACATCGAAAATTCATAGAGAAATCGCCCTCCTGAGCTTATAAATGTTGGTACAGGTGTCAGTCAGTCTTATGTTTTACTTCTTTCTCAGGGTACCTGGCTAAAGAAAATGAACTATGGAAGGATTAACTAATTCAAGCCACTTTAAATTATGTATTTATTTATTTATTTGGTACGAATTTATGTGTAGTACAAGTCTATATTGGTTTTCACACAATAATATAGGTGATAAAAGCATTGTTCACTCACCCAAAACCCCAGCATATGGCACCTTCCTTTACGACATTATCACATCATCACTTCTGTTTGTTTCTCCCTCTAGCTTCTTTGTTTCTTTGTCCTCCACCTCAGGAATCACTTACACCGTGAATTTCGTCATTGGAGAGACCATAGGGCAACATTTCTTCACTGGCCAGGTTACTGCTAACTGGTGAATTGCCGAGTGTGGGGGAGAGGGGGGGAGGGGGGTCAGGTGGGGCCAGGCAGTATCTCTGCTTGACAGCAGGGTAGAGGAAGGTCTCCCACATATGCCTACCAAAAATCGCCTGCGAATCTTGAATAATGTGCAAACGACGGGTCTTGCAACTGACTAACGTACGATGCACGTCGTACGTCGGTGGGACTCGGTAGGTTGACAGTGATTAGTTCGACTGTCCCATATTCACAGGACATACATTTCCCTTTGTGCTCTGCCACCAACCACCATCACAACCAGTCTTGCCCTCTCAGCCCCCCCCCCCCACCACCACCACAACTCAGTTCTGGAAAAAAATGGATTTCACAAGATATAGGTAATCATTTATGAACGTGTGACCTACACTGATCTGTTTTGACCCTGACTGACCTGATGGACTGTGAGTGGCCAGAAAAAAAAAATGCCTGAAAAACTGGAGCAATTCTTAAATGTCTGAATTCATCATAAAAGTAAGCTTAGATTAATGCCTATTGACTGCACTATATTCGTTTTTCCCAAACTTGGCCAATATTTTCATTCTTCTTTACTAACCTCAGTGGCAGGAAAAAGATACTTCAACTCTCCAATTTTTCCCCAACACTTATTCGTGACACGCGTGATATTCTAGTGTTAATCTGTTGCTATTATTCAGCAGTCAACATAGAGAGATGGAAATTTTGGGACAGCTAAGAGTAAATGAGTGTAGGATCTGTAGGCCTGACGAATTCTTTATGTCCTAATGTCCCCCGAAAATATGACATGCAGCCATCGACTTTACATCCAGGTCACCAGTGGTATTGCTGGGTGAGTAGGGACGATGGGAAATGAATCTTATATAACAGCTGGACAGCTTGAGAAATGAAAAATAAATTCAGGTATTTACCCTAAGCCTGACAGAGTCAGTGGAGAGTATTGTTATTGTTATGCAGCATGTGTCAGGGTGCGACTTCTCGTCCCTCAGACACGGAGCCTGGAGCAGAGTTCTCTTTCTAGACCGGGTTGGGCTCTTTTAAGGCATTCAGTGGGAACAGGGCACATAACTCAGGGTAATAACATTACACATATATTACCACAAATTGCAACACTATTACAATGTACAGTACATGGCACACTTTACAAGAAAATAATGTCACACACAGATAGACAGGACCGGAGGATTCGGCGACAGAAGAATGTGACTGGGGCTTGCTGTAGGGTGAGGCCCGGTGATAGTGGAGAGCCCAGGCCAGAGGCCTACGTCAAGTAGCCCCGGGGTCGTCGGGGCTTCCAGGGGGGGCCCCTTTCGTCAGAAGGCCAGCCTGTTGATGTCTCATCCGGGAGTGGTCGGGGGGCCGTGATAAGGGGGGGTGCCCTTGCACAGGGGTAAGGGGACTCTGGCCTAGGGGCTGGGCCCGAACAGGGAGAGTAGGCGCACTTGCCTGCGCTTACCCGGATGGATAGGAGATCGTCGCGTGAGACTAGGGAGGTCACACACCGGGGTCCTGGGGACGTTTCGGCTGGTCTTGCACTGTGGTCTCGCTGCTGAGCCTGTCAGGTGTGGGCTGTGGCAGCTCGGGGTGGCAGAGTCTGACAGGGGCTGGGGCCACCGGGAGTCGAGGGAGAGGGCTAGGACTGCAGACACCAGGGGTCCTTGCCAGGCCACCTCCAACTGCTGGTCGAAGGGGAGGCTGTCCCTGTGGGGAGAGAGGGGGAGATCACTTGTCGTGACCCTTTCTTTTTGTTCTTTTGGTGGAGCAGCAATGTGGCCGTCTCCTAGGTGCGGCAAGGTGGCTGTCACCTTTCCTCCTTTTGTGGCGTTAGAGTGAGGGCGGCTGGTGTCCGTCTCCTCCTCTTTTGCAGCAAGGTGGCCGTCACCTGGTGTGATTAGGTGCTGCAAGTTGGCCATCGCCTTTCCTCCTTTTGTGGAGTTAGAGTGAGGGAAGCTGGTGTCCGTCTCCTCTCCGTGTGCGGCAAGGTGGCCTTCACCTGGTGTGAGTGAGTGCGGCAAGGTGGCCGTCACTTGACCTCCTTTTGTGGAGTTAGAGCAAGGGTGGCTGGTGTCTGTCTCCTCACCATGTGCGTCAAGGTGGCCATCACTTGGTGTGAGTGAGTGCGGCAAGGTGGCCGTCACTTTATCTCCTTTTGTGGAGTCAGAACGAGGGAGGCTGGTGTCCGTCTCCTCCCCGTGTGCGGCAAGGTGGCCGTCACCCAGTGTGAGTATGTGCAGGAAGGTGGCTGTCACTTGACCTCCTTGAGGCAAAGGCAGGGGGGGAAAAGCGGGGTGAGGAGGTGGCAGGTGAGGAGGAGGGGATGGGAGATGAGGTAGAGAAGGGGGAGGGGGTAAGGTACAGGGAGTAGGAGTCGGAGGGAGAGGTGGGGGTTGAGAGGGATGATGCGGTTGCGTGGCTGGGGGATGGAGGTGGCGGACCGGGTGGGGGTTTGTTTGCCATGTATAGTCTGACATGTCTATTATGGTATGTACGCGGGATGTTATGATAGTCAATGGTAACTTGATACGGATTGGGGATGTGGCTAATTGTGAATTGAGGGGCCAGTTTGTGTGGGGTTGGTAGTCGGGCTACCATAACTGTGTCTCCTGGCTTGTAGGGGTTGGTGAGTTTGGTGTCTGGCTTGAGATCTTGGTGCTTTTGCAGGTGTTGGAACCTGCTTTTTAGGTGGTGAAGGGGTTCGGACACCGCAGGCTTGGTCGGTGGTTTGAGGTGATGTCTGAGAGGGAGGAGGAACGGGACTACTCCGAAAACATGCTTGTGGGGGGAGATGCCGTGATCTCTGGGGCAGGTGTTTAGTCCCCACTGCATGATCTTTATGTGGGCGTGCCAGTCTTCATCTTGAGTCTCTTCTATTCGGGTGTGCACCTGATTTAAGAGGGTGCGATGCCTCCTCTCACATATGCTATTTCCTTGGGGCCAGTAGGGTGAGGAGTGGGAAATTTGGTATCCAAAAAGGGTAGCGAGTTATTGCCATACTTTCTCGGTGAATTCCGGTGCATTATCAGAGTGTAGCGCCTGCAGGATACCAAAATAGGGGAAGGTGTGGTGAACAAGGGCTTCAGCTACCGTTACAGCGTGGTATTCTTTAGTTGGACAGGCGATGATGAACCTGGAGTAGCTGTCTATGAACGTGATTATGTAACGGTAACCAGCTTTCGGCGGTAAGGGGCCTACTATGTCCACGGCCAGGAGTTGCCAGGGTTTGTGAGCCATGATTCTGCCAGCGGGGCCGGAGGTGCGGGTGATGTCTTTCCCGAGGGTACAGGCCCAGCAGGTTTGAACCACTTGTTGGGCCAAGTTGGAGGGGCTTGCTGTCCAGTAGATGTCTCAAAACACCTGTAGTAATTTGTTTGTGCCCAGGTGTATCCTGTTGTAGAATGGAGATGGGTCAAGGTGTCCAGGGCAGTTTCAGGGTCAAGTACAATGTGTCCCGTTTGTGTGAAGAGGTGGTCGACTTGTTGGTTGAGTTTGGGAAAGACATGGGCTGGTATCCACTCTGGTCGATTACTATTTCGCCACTGTTGTACCAGTTTGGACGTGGGGTGGATGGATTGTATAGGGAACCGGGACAGGGTGTCGGCGTTCATGTGGAGTTTTCCGGGGCAGTAGGAGATTTTGTAGTGGAAATCTTCTAAGGTCTCCCTCCATCCGATGAGTTGCGCATTTTGGGTGTTTGTCGGAGCCATTGGAGCGACTGATGGTTGGTGATGATAGTGACCTTATTGCCAGACAGGTAGGCCCGGAAGTGTTCTAGGGCGAAGTGTACAGGCGAAATGGCAGGTTGTAATTGGGGAAGGCAACAGTGGCGGCTGTGAAAAGTTTGTTCTTCAAGGTGTTGAAGGCAGTAACTTTGTCCTCTGTCCATGTAAAAGGCTCTCCCTTTTTAGTCAGGTCATGGAGGGGCTTAGCGATGTTGGCGAAGCCCTTTGCAAAACAGGAGGTTAGTCCCAGGAAAGCTCGAACTTCTGTTACATCTTTTGGAAGAGAAAGGTCCGTGATGGCGCGGAGCTTGTCTGGGTCAGGGGCAATCCCTTCCTGGGAGATAATGTGCCCCAGGAAGGCAACAGAGCATGCTCCCAGGATGCACTTGGATGGTTTAAGTTTTAACCCAGCTTGCCTGATCCGTTGAAAGACTTGCTTGAGGCGGTGGAGGTGGTCAGCCCAGGTTCTGCTGAAAACGATGACGTCATCTAAGTATGCAAGGCAAGTCTCCCACGTGAGACCACTAAGAACGGACTCCATGAGACACGAGAAAGTGGCAGGGGAGTTGCAGAGTCTGAAGGGCAGGACGTTAAACTCGTAATATCTCCCGTTGCTGGTGGAGAAGGCAGTTTTCTCTCTGTTGGTGGGGTGTACTGGAACCTCCCAATACCCTGACTGGAGGTCCAAGATGGAAAACCATGATGCTCCGTACAGGGAGTCAAAGGAGTCATCTATACGTGGCAGGGGCGTGGCATCCTTGGTGGTAACGTAGTTGAGGCATCGGTAGTCCACACAGAATCTCATTGACCCGTCTTTCTTTTTCACTAGCACGACGGGGGAGGACCACGGGATGGTGGAGGGTGAGATGACACCGGCATCTAACATTTCCTGGACCTGCCTGTCCTCCTCAGCTTGCTGGTGTTTTTTTCTCATCGAGATGGTTGGCGAATTGGTGGTCCCTAGGTGTGGATCTCGTGGGTCAGGACAGTGGTGTGGCCTATATCAGTTGGTCCTGATGCAGATAGGTCCTGAAAGTCCAGAAGCAGCTGGCGTAGGCTGTCCGTTTGGTGGG
The DNA here is from genome assembly GCA_018397915.1 of Birgus latro. Taxonomy (NCBI): domain Eukaryota; kingdom Metazoa; phylum Arthropoda; class Malacostraca; order Decapoda; family Coenobitidae; genus Birgus; species Birgus latro. The sequence goes on from JAGKTI010025159.1 coordinate 10,535, forward strand.
GAGAGAGATACGGGGGTAGGGGGGGAGGGGGCAGGGCTCGGCCTCCTCCATTTCCCCCACGACTAGCCCCTTTGGTAGGGTAAGGGAGGGGGTGGAGTGGTTAGCAATACGCATCGTATCGCAGTGGGGGGGTGAGGAAGGTGGGAGGGGAGTAGGCAGGAGGAAAGGGCCCCAGGGAGTAAGGAGGGGGAGATAAGAATGGGGGATCCTGACAGCTTGTTTAGTTGCAACCAGGCCTCATGATGAGGAGGGACAGTGAGGGTGAAGGCAATGGTAGCAGGGAAGGTGAGGGTGGGGGGGGGAGGTAGAGGAACAAGGGGTCAGGGACCCCAGGGGACGAGGGGTGGGGGCTGGGGCCGGGGGCGGGGGGACATGCACATGCGGATGGGCTGGGGGCTGGAGTCCGGAGGTTTGTTAAACTGGAGTCACCGCCCGTGGCAGTCGATGCTTGTCCGGAGCTGTCGTATGCCCGACAAGTAGAGTCAGAAATGATGAAGGGGTGTTGTGCAGAGACATTTTGGTGCATGTCTGTGTGCAGGGCCTGCATTCCCCCACATATGTGCAGGGGGCCATCCCCTGCGTCCACAAGGTGAGCTGAGGTGGGGGAAAGCGGGCCGAGGGTCGAACGGTTACGGGAGTAAAAATGACTGTATAGGCAGGATCTAGCCGCTCCTGTATCGACTAGCAGCCTTGCCTTTACCCAATTCAGTCTCATTTTGTTGTAGACTGAGGGGACAGTATTTCTGTGAGGTGGCCCCCGCCACCATGGAGAGGTGCGGGGGCGGTGCTAAAATTCCAGCTACTGTGTTGTATCGTCGTCCTCGGGCTCCGTTCCCCTGAGATCTAAGTGGTTGTCTGTGGCGGCGTCACCCTCGATGCCCTCATCTTCTAGGACCGAGATCTTACGGCGTCCCTGCATGGTGGATTTCCTCTGAGCTGCTTTCAGTTGTTCCCTGATGTCATGGAGGGGGCATTTGTTGATACATATGCTGAACTCCCATGGGTTGATGGAAATCCAATTGGTGTCTCTTGTGTCAGGACACTTGCGTGAGAGGTGGGCCTTGGGGATGGAGAGTGTTGGTGGAGGGTTTGGCTGGACTGGAGGTGGGCGAGAGGGCCGTGTTGGCACTGGTTTTTGTGTGGGGAATCTGCTTACAGCGCCAATCTGTTGTGGGATAGTATGGGCAGCCAGGAGGTGACGTACGAGCTGGATATCTTGATCTAGGTCTCCTGTTGCATCATGGATTGTGAAGTGCTCCCTGACAGTGCGAGGGAGAATCCTGACCAGGAAATTAAAAACACATTGCTCCTGGGTTTCCTTGTTGCATCCCGGGTATGCGGCGGTGACGAGTCACCGAGCCTGGACGAGTGTGTCATCGAGGTTTCCATCATAGGTGAGGGAGTCGAGCTGTGCTAGTGCTACGACTTTCCCTAGTGAGGAGGTGACTGCCTGAGTCATAAGTTTGGTTAATTCTGCCCATGTTAATTCTGGGACGATCTTGGGTGCAATTGTGGCTACTGCTTTGCCCAGAAGTGGTAGTGTTACTGCTATTTTCTGTCTGTCTGTCTCGAAGGCTATTTCTAGCAGTGGTTTTACTATTTCCAAGTATGTGTGGATGTCATATTGTTCAGGGTCGAATTTGCGTATCTGGACGTGTGGTTTTGTTGCCATTTTGCCGAAGTTTCCCTTGTTCCCCTGTTGCCACCCACTGGGTCAAGAACCACCGCTGGCTGCCAGGGTTATGCTGCGTGTGTAAGGGCGCGACTTCCCGTCCCTTAGACACGGAGCCTGGAGCAAGGTTACCTTGCACGTATTTTACCACAAATTACAACACTGTTACAATGTACAGCTGGCCACACTCCCGCGAGGTCCACCCAGCACTGCCAACACTGGGCGAGATGGTAATCTCGAAACACTTGTAGTGAGCTCCGTTCGAAACATTCGCTGGTGGGAGGGAGAAATAAGGAGGGAGGTTTGAGGGGGGAATGGGAGGTTTGAGGAGGCTAGGGATGTTGCCCGACTACTACACGAGAGATGAGATGACCTGAGGAGGGGAGCGACGAGTGAAATCTGTAATGAAAGTACGAAAATTTACCCCGTTTTCAATCATTTGTATTTTGACATTCATGTCAATTGATATTAACATCAATGAAGGTTAGATCAACTTATTAGTTGTAACACAAAGATGTAACACAAAGACAACCGAGGTAACATTACTGCTTTACTCGTATTGTATGCTCTGTTTATTATCAATCACTATATGCTGTGAAATACTAACACAATAACTGCTTATGAATTAAATGTAGCATGTGTGAATACCTTCATAGTGCGTGTGGCCAATACTGATACCACTAGCTCACACATGTATTATCCCCCGTATCTAGCGTTACCTAACAGTTTATAAACGTAGTGTCGGATGTAAGGTCTAGCATTATCCCTTACGTGACAGCAGGCTTGTGATAATCTGTATACTCTTAAGTAGCTTGTTTCATTGAATATAACGAAAACGTCATGCCTGATAAGCCGTTACGAATCCTTTGGTATTTCTTCTGTCTTTAGACAGCAAAAATAAATCCATTAATTAATCAAATGTGCATTGTATTTTCAATCAGAAAAATTAAAGCTCTACACACACACACACGCACACACACACACACACACAGAGAGAGAGAGAGAGAGAGAGAGAGAGAGAGATTTTTAGATCCTCATCGGTCATGAACCAAATAATTTCAGCTTTACAAAAATCCTCTTCTCCTGTTCCCCGAGTTTATGCTGTTCCTCCTTTCCTACCTCTATCTCTTTCTTCCTTGTTGTGCAAGGTTTTTCAATGTGAGTATACAAAAATTCATTTAATCAACACTGTAGATAATAAAATCAATGAAGACGCAAGTATGTGTCGAGGTAATTTCTGAAACATCTACACGACTTAGGGTTTCTTTGAGTCTTTTTTCCCTCGTGGTTGCTTTTTTCCTCTCTCTCTCTCTCGCCTTCTCCTTTGTGCTACAATGTCTTTCATGCCTTGAGCAGTCGTCCCTTGTAATACCAATATCCGGGGTATAATGTATTGTAGCCAACATTCGCCTCACTAATAGGTCAAGGTTTTCTATACCCAGCAGGCGGTAGTTACTCTATGCTGTTAATCAATTTTTGGAATAGCAATATCTAACTGTCCTACAAGTTAAAAGTGATATATAGGGTTCCCTGGATATACTCACAGCCTTTGGTATGCCAGACCAGGAACTGTAAATTTCAGTAATCGCCTTAACCATCGTTGAACTACTCTGACCATGTAAACTGGACATTGGTCATAAACGAGCATCACTGGGCCTGAAGGGATAGGGGCAATTTCTCTCTTGGAGGAAATCGAGGAAACCTGTCTTTCCCATATATTTCGACTACCGTAAGTTTAATAGCGTTCAATATTATTACTCAAATTGAAAAAAAAAATATAATAAGGAAACAAGTTGTAGCGGCGACCCTAAATGCGGTGTTAGTCATTGAGGAGTTCATTGGTTCTGTCAGTGAGAGCTAATCACGTTCTGTGGCCATGAG
>JAGKTI010025160.1:0-14086 GCA_018397915.1 Birgus latro
TTATTACTTATGCTAGTTTTCCAGTCGTAAATTGGATTTCTATTTACAGTCTAGAAGGAGCAAGAGACATAGGATATCACTACATAATCTTCTTGTTCTTCTGGAAAAAAAAAAATGTTATTGGGAACTGCTGGTTATGTCTAGAGTGGGGCAGAAACACCTAACGTTTTTTTTTAAATTATTAAACCAGTGTGATAAATAACAATAACATTATAGGTCCAGAAAGATTCAGGAAAGTATGGAGTTTAAGGTGATGTGTAAGTTAGTTTTGACAATAATGTCCACCTGATGGCCACCCTCATTTTCACACATTGTTGCATTCAGTCTGGAAGTGAACGTACCACCCGTTGTAGGATGTTCTGTGGAATGTCTTCTATTGACATCTGAGTACGCTGCTTCAGTACACGGATGTTGGCTGGACGTGTCTCATAGACCTTGCTCTTCAGATATACCCACAGGAAGAAATCAGGTGCTGAAAGGTCAGATGAACGAGAGGGTCAATTATTGATGTCACCAAGCCGTGCGATAGGGCGTCTGGGGAACATCTGTCGTACAGCAGTGAACTGTGAGATCAACACGCCACCAGCGAACCAAACCTGTTACGAAGGCAACAACATATTTAAAACCGTCAGGTGTTTCTGCCCCACTCTGTATGTACTAGTGAATCTGGCTGTTGTTTGCAGACGTGGTTCACTAACGCCCCAAGTTAAGAACATACGAGTAAGAGGTGGCGGGATGTTTTTCCATCAAACAACTGCTTCGTGGGGCCAAGGCAGTCCCCTACGGCTTAAATCAGCTGAATTTTGGCAGCAAAACTTCAGCCCTCCTCCGTTCCGAGGCCCCTAGCTTCATTAATGAGGTACTGAGGAATTACTTGTGACAATTATTTCGCTACGTCAAGACCATTTAGTACAGCTTAGGGAAGACCTGTACAAACAAGGTTAATGAAGATGGTTTGGTTTTCAAAGAGAAGTATTGATTATAATTAGACCTTTGACAGGACTCCTTCTTTAATAGCCTTTTCATCTTTGTCGCCTTCACATTTCTTGGACTCATTACATTAAGGTAACCACAGGCAGATTATGTTCAGCTGAGGTGAATTATTGAAGGTCATTTAGTGTTGGAAACTATATCCAATAACCTTTGCACTGCTACATCTTCCTCAGCTGAATAAAATATTCTGGATTTAATTTTACTATAATGCCCAAGTGCGTTCATGGCAGCAGTGGTTAACATTCTCAGCGTCTTATATTTACTGTCGACTAAATAGAGGCCTATAGTGATAGATGGAATGAAATGCAGACTTGGCGCAAATGTGAGAAGGTTAAGCACTTCAGTCCGATAACCGGTACTTTTTTTATTTATTCTATTTATTTACAGACTATTTCATCCAGTTAGAAGAAACTTTTTGAACTAGTGCAAATTAGATGTAACTTTCATTAACCTATTACAAAAGGTCTCCCCTGTGACGATTAAAAGCGTTTGGTGAAGGCAAAAATAAACCCACAGAATATGTTCCCTGATTCAAAGTTGCGACTCGTTGACATTTGCCGGGAAGGCGTAGCCTACTACACTTCCCCTACCGGTTCATAAAATTGAATATTAAAGGTACAAACTTTAGGGCAGCCCTTCTGTCCCCTTAGTTCACCTTTGAAATGGCACACACTGGTTCCTCTGGGACACGCTGGGCACTAAGAGTGACCATCAGTGAGATATATAAGCCACGGGGACAGGATCTTTTTTAATCCACCAGTTCTCAGCTGCCGAATATTTTGTATCTGTCGAGGGAGAGTTGAATACACAACAGGTTCATTATTAAGGCAATAGATATAGATAGCGTACAACTACATGGATATTTAGAGAGACGTGATCAGTGAGACGTATTGCATCGGAGAATTAAATATTCCACAGAAGTACATAACAAACAGTAAGCAATTTGTCATATACGTAAGAAAATAAATACATCCACATTCAGCTAATGGAAAGCTATGACGCATTCACCCATTTGTGCCTGTGCCCTTTATTAATATTAAAAAATTCAGCCCTGTGTTTGGCCACACTTTTATATGCCGGTGTATGGAGGTGTTTGAAATGAGTGAAATATATACCCGTGTATGGAGGTGTTTGAAATGGGAGTGAAATGTATACCCGTGTATATGGGTGTTTAAAATGAAAGTGAAACATATACTACAGCACTACGAGTATGCAGTTATATGCTGGTGTTTTGACTGTCTGGTTCACATAATAAGTTGCAGTATAACAGTTTTTCGCAGCCCACACTTATATCAGCATTAATATCGCCATGTGCATCGATAGTTGTGGCCTATGTGTCGTCACCAGATGTTTTCTGTTGTGTTTTACGTGCAGTCTCCTTTCTCTGTTCTTTCTTAGGAAAACGTGTATAACCTCAGACAAATTTCCCCTCTTATCAAATAACTGCTTTGAAGGAAGAATAAGAAACAAGGGAAGACCGCATTCCCCTTTCGTTCTACTTACTGCAAAAACCAGAGTTTCGACTGGGAATTAATCATAAGCTTCTTGAATTTACCCCCAGGTTCCTTGATTACACGGCTGGGTCAGAAATGAAAAGGTGAAAAAAACTGTCCAACAGAAAACGCACCTGAGAAGAGAACTGAACATAATCCAATAGGCTGCCATTATACACTTAGCTTCCTCTGTGAACCCGACGCACAAGAGATGTGTAACGGTGCCACGCCAGGGTATTCACGTCGGAACAAGTTGTCGTACCCCAGTAGAGAAACGAGATGCTCAGGCACCTGTCACACCATTTAAATCACAATATGGTCTGTTCTCTAGTGTGATTCAGAATAACCTCAAATGGACCGGAGACTCACAGATGATGCCCAGTTATCTAATTGTTTTTTAGGCTGCTAGAATCACGAGGTACCTAAGAAGGAATATGTGATGGTCGTTATAGTTAGCGGCATGAAAAGGGGAATGGTAAGAGCCACAAAGTCTTAGGTGGACTTACGCCCGTATTATTAAGAAATATTGAGCATGTCTCTGGAAAGAACACTCTCCTTTGCACTAAGGAAAGTCAGTCTCTATTTTTGTTATTATTAAAACAGCTGATCGGACGCGTGCTTTCGAGAGCCGATTGGTGTGCAGCAGCTACTTTTTGGTAATGTTGGTATGCCTGCATACATGACCGTGTTCGAATTGTCTGAAACAAATTAAAAATTCAACAATTAAAATACATTTGGCATCATTATAGCATAAGAGAGCCATAGTTTATAAACATTTTTACATTTTAAAATAAAGATATAACATGTTAGAAGATGTATAAGATGCCAGAAATATGATATTATGCTGATGAAAGCCACTGGCTCACCGGTAATAATCGAACGATCTGGGTTTGTGTATGTCACTTGTCAAACTGTTTCCCGGGATTATATCACCATTGAAGAGAGAAATGACATACTTGATCCCATCATCGAGGATAGAATAAAGAAAAACATAATCTTTAATAAAGAGACAGATGGAGGGATAATTCCAGTAAAAATGAGAACGGGGGAAAAGATAAGTAACGCCTTGAATACAGCTGGATTGGGCCCACCAGAACATCCCAGTAAAGCAGAAAAATTTGGCAAAATATGAAAACAAGGCGAGCGTCTTTATAGAATAATTCAGGAAAAATGTATTTATTGCTATTTCCACCCCAACTAGTTTTTGTCAATTTAGATGTGTGCCAAAGCTATGTAATGTTACATAATTATGTGGTGTCATGTTTTCTTAAGCAGCTTACACTTCTATCGCTGGGGATTCATTACATGACCTTTAATATGAAAGCTTAAAATCTGAGTAAATTTTCAGAAGCATGAGATTACATACTAATGAAACTAGACACCTTATTATGAATATGCGGATTAATTCCAAATAAAAAAAAAACTAAGGTTGCAGCTGAAGTGGTTACTCTCAGACAGGCCAGAGTTTGTTGAGCTTAGTTTGTGTAAACCCCATAAATAACCCATGTAGCAGTACTGGTACCACTGTCATGAAAGAAGGATGCCAGGGTTTTGGTGGAAGAAATGCTTTCTTAATGGATAGGTTCAATATTTACTGGGCTCTAATTTTCAGATGGCATTTTTCTCATTTCAGACCATACTAGTCTCATCTTGGTGGTGAACTGATATTTTTCCTCTGTGTTTTTGTGTGATTTGTTGGTTCATGTGATGGAAATTTCCTGTTGCTGAGATATACCACTTACCCAAAAGTGAGTCAATTACAAGCCATTTATGGCAGCAATACTTAACCTAACCTAGACTCAAAGCAAATCAGTCTAATCAAAATAAATTTCAGCTTTACCCTAGTGATCTGCATCACGTATCCTTAGGAAACAAGAGCAGGAACAAGAGAGCACCTGTTACTTTCAAAGAAGTTGAGGCCAAACAGAATTGCCAGGCAGCAACTTGACTGGTGATGGCTAGAGTAAGGCATGTGACCCTTTTCTTTGCCGGCAGATGGGTAGATTAAAAAATGTTATCTCCATTACTACTGTACTGATTTCTGGCACAAGTGTCACAGAAGAACTCTTACTACTGGTATAAAACATTCCCAGAAAAAAAAGTATCAGTTACAAGCTGAAACAAGATTAATAACTTGCAGAGTTTCATGTTCATTATCATTTATCCAGAAAATGAGATAAAATGCTGGTGTATATCACAGTGGTAATCAGGACTCAGATTGCAGTTAATCAATGTTGGCAGTGGTTTTCCCACCTAGCTACATTGGCTAGGTTAGGGAGGACCTACCTACCTATTGCCAGACGCCCTAATCCCGCACGGGATGGCCACAAACAAATCGCCTCCATGTCACTCTGTCCCTTGCCATTTCACTACCACGCTTCCAACTCACACCCCCTTCTCTCATATACCTCTCCACTCCATCCCTCCATCTCAGTTAGGGAGGACAATGATGTGAAATTATGAGCCAACTTAGTATAAAAGGTGTATAGTTTTCATTTCTAGTGCCGAATATGCAGTTTTTCTCATTTAAGTTTTCATTATATGCTTGAAATCCCACTACGTGGGAGGACTATCCAATATACTGGATCATAGGACTTATCGGATCAGGCTTCCCCCAGTAGATCTGTTATAGTGAGGTTCTTCAGTGCTGTAAATGGATATGGTAATGTTACAGTAATTGTCATACAACACATCACAGAACAAACTACATAATGATTACAGAAACATTAATCTCTTGAAACGGTTTGTCTTATGTGATTAAACTTGTACACAGTAGCTACAAATTTTGCCCATTACACAGTTGCTCTATAAATTTTACCCTGCATATCAGTGGGGGCCCCCTGGTAGCAATGGGGCCCAAAGAAACTGCTTAGTCTATTTATGCAAGGAAACAACTCTGTAAATATAACAATAATCTTTTATTCCTTATTAAAAAGTAACAGATTTTTTTCAGAGCAGAGAAAGTAGCAAGTGAGAGGAGGAGGAGGGATATTTTTCACATTTGTGGTGGTGGCTTCCCTCCTGAAGAGTTGGATTGCCAAACTGAAAGAATATTGGCCTAAATCAAGAAGGGGTTTGAATCACCATCATGTGACAATGGCTGTGATGGCCTTGATGTTAGTTAGTATAATATTCTTCCCTCAGTAGCCTTTTTTTTCACAGTTTATAATTTCTGACCCACTTTTCTATACCAGTAACTTGTTTATAGAGAATGATACCAAAAGTTTTGCAAGTGATTTCAAAATGTTGAAAGCAGTGTGCTTGTGGCCACCCCTTTTGGAGTGAAGGTGTTTAGCAATAGATACAGAAAGAATCAGACATGTTCCTATAATAGCCATAAAATGACCTCAAGATCACCTCTTGCATTTTCTGCATTAAATCCTGGGACACCCTTGTATACTAAAGCTCTGCAACATTTCTTTGCATAATGGGAAAGGGGGAAGACTGCCTAACATATTCATATCAAATATTTTGACATATAACGTTTCAGCACTTTATATATAAAGTACTATAAACATATAATCACAGCACGTACAACCTCAAAATGTAAGTACAGTATAAGTATACATCACATTTTTTTCTTTTCTATCTCAGGCTATTAAGGGAGTATTGTTATACAGCTTTCAGTAAAAGACTAAATTTGTTTTTCATTTATTTTCATCAGGTTCAAATAATTAAGGCATAAAGGTATTAAATATGTCTACATTACAATACCACACATTCTTTCATGTATTTTTACAAATTATATCTAATATACACTACTTGTAAATTACAGAAAGTAGTAATATATTATGAGGTCTGATTAGTAAGGTCTGTTAAGAGTTGTATATAGTGGACATGTAGAGAAAACAGTGGCTGCAGTTACTCAAAACGCCCTTCCCTTAGGCTCATGTTGTCTCTGCCACCATTTTCTGCTATCTTTTTTTTTTATTTTTTTTATGTGACCAACTCTGGGCATAGGCTTTACAGCCCGTTATCAAGGCCCACTAGTCCTCCTACATCCATACACCTCCACATGTCACCACTTTGGCGCTAACACCCACCATCCGTATTGAATACATACTAGGGCTGTCTCATACAGGACTGGTGTATTGGTATTAGCGGGGGTACTTTTACGACATGTCGGCGGGTCGTCTGGTAGATCAGTAAAGTCTGCTTTTCAAGAAATTCAAATCCTTAAACTGTTCCCTGCCCCAGTGGGGCTCACCACACATATACATAATCATAAACATCTTACTCATTTAGCCATCCAGTATCCAACTTGACCCCATCAGGAATGTACAAACACAAGGCAAAGCAATTCTGTCCTGCACACAGTAAAATAAAAAGAAAGGTAATCCCATATTGCCTCTTTTGGGGCAAAGGGGCCCAAAGCCAGGGTACTATAATCAACAACATATAAGAGTAGGAGACTGACCATTGCTCTGCCAGTATTTATTTTTTAAGGGGAAAAAATTATATACATCCTGTCAGCTTAAATCTTTGTGTAAAGCTGGGATTTTACTCACAATGCCACTTCATGAGTGTCTATACAGATAACTAATAAATGGCAGTTGGCCAAGTGTCTGTACAGATAAATGAAAAATGCCAGTTGGCCGTGTCAATACTGATAATTGATAAATGGCTGTCGGTTAGCATTAATATGAGCATTAGCAAGTGTTGTAATAATCAGTCCCTGTAACTATTTTCACTGCACTTGATCTTTCCAAAGCAGATTAATACTGTCCAGCAAGAATAAAATACATCACATATGCCTTAGCTGAAAGGTTATTACACTGTTGCCACCACTACAGTCCTAGTGGTGACTTTCCTAAGCTCAGTACAATCATCTGGTATGAGCAGTATACTCTTCTTTTAGCTTCAGGAGCAACTGCATGAATGAATAGCCTTATGATTTCCTGTAACCAAAGAGAATATTTACAATGCCGGTTGATAACTATTTAACCCACTGGCACCCAGTGTCCTGTATAAAGGACAGAACTGGGCATTTTCAAAATTTAATAAAGAAGGGACCCCGGGGTTGGGATCCATGAGCTTCATGACTATGAGCCAATAGGCAGAGGGCAGTATGCTTAGTACCCTTCCACCAAAATCCCTTGCACAGGAACTCTGGGCATTAATGGGTTAAACACTGGCAAATCTATCAGATTCTTTAACCCACTGGTGCCCAGTGTCCTGTATAAAGGGTAGAACTGGGCATTATCAAAATTTAATAAAGAAGGGAACTCCAGGTTAGGGACCCAAGAGCATCGTGACTATAACCCGATAAGTGGAGGGCGGTACGCTTAGTACCCTTCCACCAAAATCCATTGCACAGGAAGTCTGGGCACTAATGAGTTAAATACCTTAAATAATGGGATGACAGGGATCTAAGATGGTGCCCCTATTAACTTTGTATAGACAGAAATGCAGCATCCATCCAAGAACTGGACCTCCACACTTTTCCTCGTTCCTTGCTGTGGTAAGGCACTTTCTATCACCAGGGAATGTTGGTTCACTGAACAGCATAGCCGTGCAGGGGTAGTTACTTGCCTGCAGTTGATTTGCCTGCTTTGCCACACAGGCATTATAACACCAGAAAAGCAACAATAACGGAAATAATATAAGAGACATCCCTGGACTGAAAAGGTGAGCAGAACCAATTAGTCCTCATAATGCATTTCAAGAAACAGGCATAGCCTATGATGTGGACAGCATCCACACCATTTTTTTTTTCTTTTAGGTCATAAGGTGGATGATTTCTCTGCCATTCAGCATTTCCTGCCAGGCCCTTAACAGTACTTCCATCCACTTCACTCTCCTCTCCTGCAGGCGTGGGTTGGGGGAAATGTAACTCTATTATTATCTGAGAAATGTTGGCAGGATATGTATCAGTGTCATAAGAATACAGAATTCAATGTTGGGAAGGTTAATATATACATCACTTGTATATTAGCTACCTTGCCTTTCTCTTGCAATTGGTAGCTGCCCTCAGATTGTGTCAATAAGTTTGGCAACACATTCCTTGCTGAGGCCAAACCACATCAGAAATTGTGTGCTGGTCATAGCCTCTAAAGGATTCATTCTGTCAACAACTGTCCGATGTCATACATGAGGTTGGAGATGCTGAAGGTCTCACTGCCGCTGAAAATGTGGATCCATGCTGAAAAGATTATATTGATATTAGCTTGATGCATATTGGTAGTAAAATAACAACACTGGCTAGACATCAGATTCCTTGCAATGTATTTTTGATAATGATAGCAAAATTCAGAAGCATCAGTATGACTAACACTTCTTACTTGCTTTAATCAACTCATCTGTGCATGTTATAATATTGGAAAATAAAACAGTTCTTTGCACAAGTTGCCATGTAAAGTTAGCTTCTGTTTGGTCTAATTTGTTTCAGTCTTTTTACTTTCACTTGTTACAAAATTGTTTAAAAGTGTAAATGTTGTCCCTTGCACACACATTACCTTGTTAAGTGTGAGCTCTTGTTTGGTTTGTGTCTAATAATGGTTGTTGTCACTTTAACAGGCTTATTCAAGAGGGTTCTGTATACACATTCCTGAATAACAAATAATTTGTTGGTGGAGGGTTAATGCCCCTCCCCGTAAAACAAATAACTCAAAGGCAAATAGCCACCCCTTACGGGATTATGGCGTGTGGCAATAGACAGATAGATAGATACATTTAAAGGAGTTTGGCAACATGAAATTACTGTACACATGCCTATAGGTTCTGCCAGTGTCCTTAGCAACTTAGTATTTATTTAAAGCTACCATGTACTTCATATTTTCACCAATATTTTCTCAAGCATTCACATCTGTACTGTATCCAGGAAATAGTTTTATCAGCACAAGCTGTCTGCAGTATGTTGCTTCACTGACCAGGAACATCAAACTTAGGAAATTCATTCACACAATTTAAAGTAGACTCTTCCTTGCAAACAAACTAACTTATAATCAATTATTGTGGCTTACAACACGGAATCTTTTTATGCTTTAACATTGCAATGGACGTCTAGATCATATGTAAGCAATGAATTGGTGATGAATGGCAGCTAACTTATAAAACTATTTATATCATATGTGTGCTGCAATTTATTTTTAAGTTCGTGTAGTTAACACTGCAAAATCACTGTGGCCTGCCTGCCATACTGATGTCAGACTACTTACTGTACTTGGGGACAGTAACAGAAGTATTCATCATGATTAGCGTCTTCCTCCTCAGTTATAACATTCGGAAGGCAATAAGCTATGTAAGTGGTTGGATAATCACCAATAACAGGTTATAAATCTTTAATGTAAGAACATACAAAATCAAATTGCATGAGGATTACTTACTGTTGCGATGGTAGAGGTGCAGGGTCGTAGAAATACCGTGAAGTGCTTCATTTTACAATTACACATCTTCCAGAGATGCTAATATTTTTGTCATCAGTGTGGTCTATGGTTTATATAGTGACAGTAGTTTCAATGGATTATGACACAATTAAGAATATTGAGTGCACTTGTGAGCCAACCTACCCCTGTCTCAAATTTGTTGTCTATATTCCAATAATATTTTAGTGTGAGTGTGAGTGCGCCGAGATTAATAATAACAAAGTGAGTATAGCAACCTCTGAGAGACACTCAATTTGTTTTAATAATACGCCGTAAGAGCCATAAGAAGGGTTTACGGTGACATATCCACTTCCGTAGGTCACGTCGGTAAGGGGCATGGTGGTGGAAGAAAACAAACGGTCTGGATGGCATACACGCCTCATGGACATGGCAATGGACATGGGGGGGCGGGGGAACTCGCAAAGAGGATCCAGGGGAGCATACAGTTCTGGAAGTCATTCTGCTGAGGAACATCAGTTGGTGAGAAGAGAGCCGCAAAGACGAAGCTGGAGGGGCAGACCCATAGGTTCTGCTGGTAGGGACGAAGGTGGGAAAGTAATTCAGGCACTGAAATATATACCTGTGTATGGAGGTGTTTGAAATGAGAGTGAAATATATACCGTGTATGGAGGTGTTTGAAATGAGAGTGAAATATATACCGTGTATAGAGGTGTTTGAAATGAGAGTGAGATATATAACATACAAAAATGACATCGTTGACTTTCAGGCCAAGGATGTCATTTTTGTATGTTATATTTATACAACTACTAAACGCTTTTATTTAGTCTAGGAGAACACCATAGTAGTCACTGGATAAAATGAAGGCGATATCTTGAATATCTACTTCAAAATTCAAAAATCTCTCCTGGACTCAATATCATAATATGGAACTAGCAAAAATAAAATTGTGAATTAGTCATCTCCATTACTTCAACAGGTTCTTCTTATACTTGATAGTTTTCTTTCAGTCAGAAGTCACAGAGGTTCATCGTGAGCCAAATAAACCTGGCTGGTGGTCGCAAATGATAACAGATAAGGTGCCACGGTAATCAAGGGGCTGAAAAAGTAACGTGTAGTTCAACCCCTTTAGCACGGTGGCGTCTCTTTTATATTTATTGCTCGCCTTTACAAGGCGAAGGTGTAATGTTTTTGCCCGCCTGTGTGTGTGTGTGTGTGTGTGCGTGTGTGTGTGTGTGTGTGTGTTCACATCATATTTCATGAACGGCTTGAGCTATCAACATGAAACCTTCAGAGTAACAAGATATGGCCAAAATCTTGGCCGAGTTCGAAAATGAGCACTCGGGGTCAATGTCAAGGTCAGCAAAATGGCTGACAAATGTCAAATAGTTTTTATCGTCCGCCTTTAGCACCATTATATCTCATGAACGGCTTGAGCTGTCAACATGAAACCTTCAGGGTATCGAGATATGGCCAACATCATGGACTTGGCCAAGAGTATATTCTTGCGGGCGATTAGCATTCGGCTCCCGAATGCTTTTCTTTCATTTATTCATGCTATCCCCAAATTATGTTAATCAGCTTAGAGGAGACTGTAAGAACCGTTGGAGCTGATGAAGACTGTATCTGGCCTTTCCATTTTAAAAGTCTATCCTTAACAGAACATAATCGTCTAAAGACAGCAGGAATTAAACAACAGTCATCGCATATAAGTTAATCTCTTCAGTACGGTGATGTCCTTTATTTCGGCTGCTTACTAACGATGTTATTACACTAGGAATGCTCTTTAAGTAGAAAGGGTTTAGTAGAGAGTTTAGCTCACACAGTCCGAAAGGTTTCGTCTGAGCTGATAGTATTTGTTTTGAGAAGGTAAGCACAACGTCCTGCCTGAGCAGAATAAAGTCATCTAGAGCTGGCGGCAAAAATGTGTATGTATAAAAGAGCCGCGTTGTTTGTATGTTTGAATGTTTGTATATTTGTCCTTCAACCACGCCCAAACCAAGGGCCAGAGACGCCCAGACCCATATATATTCTGAATCAGGGTGACCCAGGGAAGATTTTAGGGGAGTCAAAATTTAGATCTGGGTCATTTGAGGTCACTGGTAGAGTGTTCGCCTTCTTTTGGCCCGGGCAACGCCGGTTACCCCTGCAGCCCAATCTTTGGTATGGAGACTTACATGACCTCCAGTTCGGACATAGGCTATGTGAGGTTGACCTCCGAGATTATTTGAGGTCACCGGTAGTAGTAAATAAGTGCGCACAAATATTGTGCGTTAGTGTGCGAAAGCTGAAATAGAAAGTTCCTGGACCTCTTATAATCCCTCTTCAGAAGCACAAGAGGTACATGGTCCGCCTGGAATAGAAACAGAGATTGAACTAGAACAAATAGGATTAGAATGTTCACCTTTTTGGCCCGGGCAATGCCGGGTACCTCTGCTACTTAAATATAAATAGATGTAATTATAGTTAAGAGGTTAAGATCATCACCCTGCAGCTGGTGTGTTTAAGCATCTAAATGCCAGGTGACACGTGAGGGCTGCAGATGATTAGCCTTCTGTTGATGTGTCACAGAAGACTTTTTAGCATATATCGAGAGTTGGATGCATAAACACAGATGAAGGAAAAACAAAACTTTGTTGTGCCCATGTGAACCTGAAAGAGAATAAGACGGAGTTGGTGTAAGAGTGTGGGATGCCTATGAGGAGAGGGAGATCGACAACGAAGTGGAGAGATGAGATGCATATTTTGGTAGGGAATGTGGTGTGTCGCGCGAAGAGCGGTCGTTACTGAGTAGCAACAATAAATACAAGGACCTCTCACAGGATGTGGCGCCAGGCAACATTATCCACAGATACATGTATACAGCAGAACAGCAGACGCTGCGCTCAGAGCACCGCAACATTAAACCACATTCACCCCAAGGACGGCTTTGTTGTTCCCTCTGGCTTTTTTCCTGCGATTTTGTTACATTAAGGAAGAACTTGTCGTACAGTACAAGAGAGATTAATAAGCAATCTCCAGTAATCCCTTCATTAGGACAGATCTTACAAAGTCCAGTACATACAACTGTTGTGGTAGCAAGAATAAAGTACACAGTGCGTCATCGCAATGAATAGATTAAAAGGAAACTTGACAAACAGACGAATAGCTAAGTATTTTAAGACAGACATGCAATTTCATAAGTTGCCTCGCATTTGGTGTATATTTGCCGAGGGCGAGATGAATTTACAACAGGGTCATTACTAATGTAACAGAGCTATAATAGGTAACGCTCGAGTAGATGATTATAAGGAGAGAGGAGCGGTGAGATGTTTTTCATCAAAAAATTAAATGTTCCACAGGATAGCCTTTATAAATTTATAAAAAAGAAAAAAGTAAGCTATTCGTCATATATTAACAAAAAATAAAACAATGTATATATCCACATTCAGCTACTGGAAAGGTATGTCGCATTCAGCCATTTTGTGTCCTGTATCACTATAAACAAGAACTCAGCTCTGTGTTTGGCCACGCTTTAATCTGCTGGTGTATGGAACTGGCTGAAATGTCAGCGATATATACACTACAGTATTTGGCACTTTTTATGAGGCTGTTCTGAGTGTCTGTTGCAGGTATAAAAATTCACATAAAGTCTCTGGTCACACGATAGTATTTTTTTTTCCCCTCACCTGTATTACCAACATTCTTAAAAATCGCCAAGTAAAGTACACTAAGTCAACATATAGATTTTGCCAATGTGGAAGTCGCCCTTTTATTATTATTATTATTATTATTATTATTATTATTATTTAGTATTTTCGTGTGTATCATACTGACGTGTACCTAAGATTCAACAGTTTTATTCAGCTTATAAGAGCCCGCTGTTGGTGAAGGGATAACCACTTTCATGGTCGAGACAATGCTAATATTTTATTCTATCTGTTGTCAGACGATTTCATTTAACTGAGAGTGAGTCACAGGAGCCTGTGAATGTTAATACTGTCATTATTAACCCCCTTATGACTGGAACAACTTAGATTTCTGCTGCAGGTAAGGCTGGGTAATTTTCTTCAGCTGAGTGAGTCAAAGGAGCCTGAATGTCTGTTACTATTAACCCTCTGATGGTCGGAACAACTTTAGCTTTTTATTGAAGCTGACACAATAATTTTTCATTCAGCCGGGCCAGTCGTAGGAGCATGAGTGTGCTGAGCTCTATACTATGGATGCTGTATATGTACTGTGCATCATGCAAGGACAAAGCTTTGGTGCTGTATATGTACTGTGCATCATGTAGGGACA
>JAGKTI010025161.1:0-14086 GCA_018397915.1 Birgus latro
GTACACTTCCAAGTTTGTTAAATACCCAGCCTCACTCATGGCTTGGGGCTGTTTTACATATTATGGTGTTGGTAGGTTGGTAATTCTACCTGCAAATGAAAAAGTGAACCAGAACAATTATTTGGAGCTCTTATGTGATGTTTTAAGTGACTCTTTTGATAAAACCAAGGCAAGAGTATTTATGCAAGATTCTGCCCTTGCACATGTTGCAAAGACAGTGAAACAGTGGCTAACAGACTGTGAGGTTCCCTTTATTCGAGACTGGCCTGGAAACAGCCCAGATATCAATCCCATTGAGAATTTATGGGCGCACATGAAGCGGCAGCTGCGTAGTATGGACACATCATCTTTGCCTAAACTTGAGGCTGCAGCTATGGAGCAGTTTTAGTCCGTCTGTTCTGCAAAACTACGCCATCAGTCTCCCCAGACGCCTTAAGAAGATAATAAAGGTGAAGGGGAATGCCAGTAAATACTAAATTCAATGGTGAGTAAGTATTAATATATTTGTTTCTCCTTGCTAACCACAAGAATGTTTTCTTTTTTTGAGATGGCGTCAACACTTACCGCGCCTACTGTATAACTATTTCAGAATCTATTACTATTACTATAGTTGCGCCGCACGACTCTAAGGTTGTTATTATCATACCCTGGCAACCTACCAGTCAAAAGTGCATCTGATTTCATATCATTTTATACACAAACCATATTATTATACACGAATATTATTATACAGAACATATTGTAAACGAATCACATGCGTCTTATACACAAAATTGATTATTATACAGAACGTATTGTAAACGAATCACATGCGTCTTATACACAAAATTGGACGCAATGTTGAGGGGTAGGTTGCCAGGGCATGATAATAACAACCTCAGAGTCGAGAGCCGCAACTATTGGGTATTTATCACTATTACTACAATGAAAAGAAAAGACAGGGAAAGAGAGAAGTGGCCAAAGCAAAAAGGGTGGCCTGGGAAAGTTGTAGTAGAGATCTGGAGAGTGCACAAGGATGGACAAAAATGTTTAAAATTGCAAGACAGATGAAGAAGGAGAGGAAAGACATGGTGGCAGCTAAATTTGTAAAGGATGAAAATGGGGAAATAAAAACTGACGAGGCAGAAATACTCAAAAGGTGGAAGAGGTACTTTGAGGAGTTGTTAAAAGAAGAAAATAATTATGAAATAGAGGAGATGGGAAAAGTTGAAGGGCCAGTTGCAGTGATAACAGAAGTTGAAACAGAGATAGTCTTAAAGGGAATGAAGACTGGGAAAGCTCCAGGCCCAACAGGTATAACAGCCGATGTGATAAAAAAGGCTGGAAGTACTGGTGTAAAAGAATTGACAAGGATTTTTAATAACATCATAGTGGGAGGACAGCCACCTGAGAACTGGAGAGACAGCTGGCCAATGCCAATTTATAAAGGCAAAGGAGATGCCCTTCTGTGTGGAAAGTACCGAGGAGTCAGACTGTTGAAGCATGGAATGAAGATATTCGAAAAGGTGCTGGAAGTAAGGCTGAAGCAGATAGTGAAGACATATAACCGACAGTTTGGATTTTGTGCAGGTAAATTCACAACAGATGCAATATTCATGAGACAGTTGCAGGAAAAGTTCCAACAGAGGAGGAAATGCTTGTACCATGTGTGCGTGGACCTGGAAAAAGCTTTAGACAGAGTACCAAGGAGAGTTATAGAGTGGGCCTTGAGAAGACAGAATGTGCCTGAGAGACTCAATGCAGCTGTCATGTCTCTCTATATTCACACACGATCAAAAGTCAAGACAATAGCTGGAGCATCAGGACATTTTGGAATAGGGGTTGGGGTAAATCAAGGTTCAGCACTCAATCCATCATTGTTTAACATAGTAATGGAGGAGGTTACACAGGAATGTAGGGGAGAAGGCCCACGGGAACTGCTGTATGCTGATGACCTAGTGCTGACAGTGGAGACTAAGGAAAAAGTGGTGGAAATGTTTAACAGATGGAAAAATGGAATGGAGAAGAGGGGAATGAAAATAAATATGGATAAGACAAAGGTAATGGAGACAGGCAAGAAACCAGTAGACAGAATTCAGTCAGGAAAGTGGCCATGTGGATGCTGTGGCAGAGGAGTAGGAGTGAACTCAGTGTTGTGCACGGAGTGTAACAAGTGGTGCCACAGAAGGTGTTCAGGTCTGCAGAATTTGAGAGGAGTGCAAAATTTCCACTGCCACCCAGCCTGCATAAGAAGAGAGGCAGAGGGAGATGAAGCAGAGGATGCACTAGAGGTGAATGGGGACACACTACAAGGAGTGCAGCAGTTCTGCTATCTAGGAGACGTATTGGACTGCGAAGCAGGGATGGAAAGGTCAGTTAGAACAAGAGTGGCATCAGCATGGTTAAAGTGGAAGGAAATAGCTAGCCTACTGGTCAACAAACACATACCACTGAGACACAGAAGTAAAATATATGAGGCCTGCATTAGACCAGTATTGATATATGATGCTGAAATGGGCTTTGACAGATAGACCGATGAATGTTCTGAGAAGTACTGATCGTAGAATGTTAAGATACATGGCAGGAGTGAGATGGGAGGACAGAGTTTTGAGTGAGGAGGTAGCCAGAAGATGCGAGGTGAAGGATCTCGATATCATCTTAGGGCAGAAGTGGCTTAGATGGTTCGGTCACATGAGTAGGAGTGAGAATGGGAGCTGTGTGAGAACAGCAGAGGAACTGGAAGTGGTGGGACGTCATCCATCAGGAAGACCTAAGAAGACCTGGAAAAGTGTTGTAACACAAGATATGGAAAGACTGGGTATTGGAGAGGATTTAATCCAGGATAGGAAGCAGTGGAGAAAAGCCATCGCACGCCCAACTCCAGTTTGAATATGGGAATAGAAAGACGAAAAACGAAGATGATGATGATGGTGATGCAAGTGTAATTTTTTTTTGTGGATTTGCGTTTGCAACAAATTCTATGCAAATTTGCGGTTTTGCACTTGTGGAAGCACATCCGCAAACACAAACCTGCCCACAAACAAGCCTGACCTCTAAGAACTTTGAGTGGTTGAGTTTTTATGAAGGGCAACATGTACAGTCACTCATAAAAGAAGTGGTACCTCACTAGCCAACCCCTTGACGTTTCATGTGGTAACACTGTAACCTATATGACTTTAGGTGATTTGAGCTGGGCTTTGAGATATTAAGCCTGAGTGAACACCGATTCAGATTTAGTTTCACTTCCTGATGAACTAATGTAGCTATACCATGTGAGAAAATGCTCTTCAAAATATTGTTTTGTATATTAAACTAATGCATCTCAATGCAAGTGGCAAATCCTTTGACTTCAGTAGATAATCTAATGTTTAACACTTTCATTAAGTAGCATCTATCATTCTTATTAAAGAATGATGAGTGGATGCACAAAAACAATTGCGATGTTGTTTCTGCCAATGATTTCCAACTATTCCCCACACAATTCAATGCATTCCATTGAAGTGTTTATTATATCTATCAATTCGTAGCCTAACCTGTTACATTATGTATAAAAATTTAATGTCACATTACCAACTGGAAGTTTTACTGACACACACATTATAAAACACATCATACACATCTTGAGGCCATAAAAAAAAAAAAAGGAGGGGGAGGGCATTCACATAAGGTTGCTTAATTCTACAGGCGGTATGTCTTCACGATATGTAATTTCGTCATAGGCTACAACACCATAAGGAAACAGGGACACCTCTTTGACATTATTATGGTTTCATTACTTTCATGATGTTTGTAAAATAACTGTGATCTCGATAGCCTCGTCAGAAAAAAGAATTTCTTTGATGCATAATCAACATCTGACTTTATGATGTATTCTATCTATCTGTTGCCAGATGCCTTAATCTCATGTGGGGTGGCCACAATAAAAAATCCTCCATGTCGTTCTGTCCACCGCCATTTCACTGCCCTGCTCTCAACTCACACCCCTCTCTCATATACCTCTCCACTCCATCCCTCCATCTCATCTTCAGCCTCCCCCTCCCTCTCCCCCCCTCCACCTCACTCACATACACTCTCCTCATCGGTCTCGCACTCTCCATCCTCTCCATATGGCCAAACCACCTTAATGTGTTTCTCCTAACGCTTCCTATCACATCCACATCCACACCACAACACTCCTTCACTTCCTCATTTGTCAGTCTCTCTCTCAATGTGACTCCACATGCTCCTCTCAAATAACTCACTTCCACTGCTCTCACTCTTGACTTCTGTCCCTCCAACAGGGTCCAAGCTTCACTTCCATATGTCAGAGTTGGTATCACAATACTGTCATGTAGCAGCTTTTTCATGCTCAATTCCCTGTTTCTTATCACTGCTTTCAAGGAACCAGCAAACTTTTCTCCCTGCTGCACCCTTTCAAGCACTTCACCCTCCAGACGTCCATCCTTACTCATCACACTACGCAAGTACTTAAATGCACTAATATTCTCCATATCCTCCCCATCCAATCTCACTGTACATACACTGACTTCACTTCTCTCGAAGACCCCTACATTCACCTTTAGATTCCGTTTCTTACACACTCTCTCAAACTCATCTACCAAGCCTTGCAGCTTCCCTTTGTCTTCACTCAACAACACAGTATCATCTGCAAACATCAGTACAGGGAGTTTCCAAACACTGCTCTCTCTCACAAGGGCTGCTCCAACATCCACTGCCCAACCTTGTATCTCTTTTATAACCCCATCTATATACAGATTGAACAACTATGGAGACATGACACATCCTTGTTTCAATCCAACCTTCAAATGGAAAAATTCACTCAGTTCGTCATCCAAACGCACTGCAGCATTAGCACCCTCATACATACTCTTCACGGCCACCAACAACTTCCCATCTACTTCATATATTCTCAATACTTTCCACAATCCTTATCTATCCACCCTGTCATTGCTTTTTCCAAATCCATGAAGGCTGCATACAACTTCTTTCCCTTCTCTAGAAACTTTTCTATTAAAGAATGAATATCTGGCCTACACAACCTCTTCCCTTCCTAAAACCTCCCTGTTCTTCTCCAACTAATTCCTCTAGTTATTTCCCTCTGTCAATAAATATCCTACCATATACTTTTCCTATTACACTAAGAAGGCAAATGCCCCTATGATTACCACATACTTCTTTTTCCCTTTTTCCTTTGTACAGGGGAATAATTATACCCGACTTCCAAACATCCAGGACACTACCTTCCTCCCAGGCCAATCTGCACACCTTCCACATCCATTCTAGTACTATCTCTCCCCCATGCTTCAGCATTTCACCACACACTCCATCAATTCCTGGGGCTTTCCCCATTTTAACTTTCTTCATTGCCTCCACCACTTCCATCCTACTGATTTCTTCCTCTCTTCTCACAACCCTCTTTCTCCCAGCTATTCCCCAGCCATTTATACATGCATCACTTTCATTCTCTATGTTCAACAATTCATTAAAGTGTTCTCTCCATCTGTTCACTTTTTCATCTCCACTAGTAATCTACCATTTTTATCTTTCACACCCCAACTAACTTCACTGGCATCCTGTCTAACTCTCTTTACCTTTTTCCAGAACATTTTCTTACATTCTCTCCACTTTACACATAAATTCCTTCCAAATCATGACGTATTACTGGATAAAATGTATTACAGTGGGAGTGATGCTGTTTTAATTAAAACAGTAGTTTACTGCTAAAATAAAGATGAAAGATTTCTGTAGAAATACTGCCTTACATGCCTCGAGACATTTTCACAGACTATAAATTATTTTACTGTTGTTAGTTTATTGATTTTTCCTACGTCTATGGTTAGTTATTTCATGTTTCTCCAGAAAAATAATATAACACTGAAATGTGTAACTACATCAGTGTTCCCTTTATTATGAAATACAGTACCTTACAAGAAAGTTTAGCATTTCACAGATGGGCCATAATGATCATGCTGTACACTAAGAATTTTTACAGTAGCCGGGTTGGTTAGGTATCACTGTCGGAGTTGCATTCTAATGCAAATACTGTACCCTTGCCAGAGGGACTTTGGCGAAAGCTTTGCCATTGTGCTTGACATCTCAAAGGCTTTCGATCGAGTCTGGCATAAATCTTTAATTTCTAAACTGCCCTCCTACGGTTTCTATCCTTCTATCTGTGCCTTCATCTCTAGCTTCCTTTCTGGTCGTACTATAGCCGCTGTTGTAGATGGCCACCGTTCTTCTCCTAGATCTATCAACAGTGGTGTTCCTCAGGGCTCTGTCCTATCACCAACTCTCTTCCTATTATTCATCAATGACCTTCTAAGCTGTACATCTAACCCTATCCACTCATATGCTGATGATTCCACCCTTCACCATTCCATTCGGTTCCCTCAACGTCCATCTCAGCAGTTACTTCAACAAACAAGGGGTGAGGCTATGGCACACATAATGTCTGACTTGGGTCATATCTCTGACTGGGGTAAAAATAATCTTGTTGTTTTTAATGCATCAAAGACTTAGTTCTTGCACCTATCAACCAGACAAAACCTTCCACAGGAGTACCCGCAGATGTTTAATAATGTCCAGTTCATTCCTGCATCATCCTTGAACATGCTTGGGGTTTCATTCACTCGGGATTTATCTTGGAAAGAACATATTACAACTCTTGTCAAATCTGCTTCCAAGAGATTAGGTGTGCTAAGCCAACTCCAAACCTTCTTTACCCCTACACAGATGTTGACTTTATACATGGGTTTTATTCGCCCCTGTTTGGAGTACAACTCTCATGTGTGGGGAGGATCCCCACATACAGCCCTTCTCAATAGGGTGGAGTCAAAGGCTTTTCATCTCATTAACTCTCCTCCTCTTACTAGCTCCCTTCAACCTCTGTCTCTTCGCCGCACTGTTGCATCTTTATCTCTTTTCTATCGCTACTTCAATGGCCACTGTTCCTCTGAACTGTCTGCTTGCATCCCTCCACCTCCGACGGGCACATAGTACCTGTCTAGTAACAACCTCTCATCCCTTTTCTGTCCAACTCTCTAATGCAAGAGTTAACCATTACTCCCAGTCCTTCATTTATGCAACTGGTCAACCCTGGAACTGTCTTCCTCTGTCTGTATTTCCTACTTCCTATAATCTCAAGTCTTTCAAACACAGTGTGTCCAGGCATCTGGAAATGAACAGATCTTGAATTTGGCTCTCTTTTGTGTTGTTTTTGTTTATTCTTGGAAGGAACGGTTTGTGGGCCCATGGCCTTTGGTTCCTTCTTCCTTGCATTAAAAAAAAAAAAAAAATCAGTTCTGCAACGCAAACCCGCAAACTAAAAAAATTGCCTTCCACAACCGCAAATCCACAATATTCATGAAATTTGAAGTTCTACAAATGCAAAAAATGCAATCACAAACCATTTTCATTCCTTTCAGTACCACAGCCTCAGCTTCATTTAATTCTGGATAACATTAGGGGAATATATTAAGATTAGGATGATATTTTTCATAATCAATGTGTTAAAAATCATCTCTAGTTACTCTATTCTGACTAACAACAGGTGACTATGAAATTTGGAAATTGTCCAGAGTAATGAATGGGATATATAAAATTTTAGTTATAGTAAAACTAAAATATATACAGGAATCTTCCCACTATCCGATGTAATAGAGCCAAAGGCATGACCGGAAAGTGGTCTTGTCCAGATAGTGGCCCTGAAGCTCCAGCATTGATCATTCATGACCCAAACCTAACGTAACCTAAATCAGAAAACCACCTACCTACCTCCCTACCAGACATGCACAGCATTTATTTAAGTCCCCTTTCACATACATAATGCACACAAAGCATGAATTAACTGAATTTTAACCGAAAAATGATGATTTAGAGGCGAGTATGGCAGAGGTGCTCACAACTTGCCAGCAAGTGTAAGTATCAGACATGGAAATCACTATGAAAATCACCCTTTCTCACACCATATGCATTAAATAATGGTCACAGAGCATGAATTCATTGAATTTTAACCCCAAAATGATGATTTTGAGGTAAGTAAGGAATAGATGTTCACGAGTTGGAAGCTTAGTGTAAATAAGTATCTGATGTGACAATCACTATGAAAATGATCATTTCTCACATCTTATGCACTAAAATATGATACAAAGCATCAAATAAATAAACTGTTACCAGAAAAAGAGTTAGGTATGGCAAAGGTGTTCACTGTTCACCAACTGCACCGGACATTCATGACCCTAACCTAACCTAACATAAATCAGAAAACCACCTACCTAACTCCCTACCGGACATGCATAGCACTTATTTAAGACCACATTCACATAAATAATGGGCACAAAGCATGAATCACTGAATTTTAACCCAAAAATTATGATTTTGAGGTAAGTAAAGCATAGCTGTTCACAAGTTGGCAGCTTAGTGTAAGTAACTATCGGACGTGGCAATCAATGTGAAAATGATCATTTCTCACATTTTATGCACTAAAATATGGGATACAAAGCATCAGATAAATAAACTGTTATCAGAAAAAGAGTTAGGTATGGCAAAGGTGTTCACTGTTCACCAACAGCACCGGTCATTCTTGACCCTAACCTAACCTAACCTAACGTAAATCAGAAAACCACCTACCTACCTCCCTATCGGACATGCATAGCACTTATTTAAGACCCCATTCACATAAATAATGGGCACAAAGCATGAATTTATTGAATTTTAACCCCCAAAATAATGATTTTGAGGTAAGTAAGGCACAGATGTTCACGAGTTGGTAGCTTAGTGTAAGTAAGTATCGGACGTGGCAACCACTATGAAAATGATCGTTTCTCACATCTTATGCACTAAAATATGGGATACAAAGCATCAAATAAATAAATTGTTATCAGAAAATTATGATTTAGAGGTGAGTAGGGCATAAATGTTCACCAGTTGACTAGATAGTGAACGTATGTAAGAGACATGGTAATCACTGAGAAAATCACCTCTATCACAGCCTGTGCACTCAAATATAGGACACAAAGCATGAAGTAAATAAAATGTAACCAGAAAAATTATGATTTAGAGGTGTGTAGGGCAAAAATGTTCACCAGTTGACTAGATAGTAAATGTATGTAAGAGACATGGTAATCACTGAGAAAATCATCTCTTTCACAGCCTGTGCACTCAAATATGGGACACACAGCATGAAGTAAATGAAATGTAACCAGAAAAATTATGATTTAGAGGTGTGTGGGGCAAAAATGTTCACCAGTCGACTTGATAGTGAACGTATGTAAGAGACATGGTAATCACTGAGAAAATCACCTCTTTCACAGCCTGTGCACTCAAATATGGGACACAAAGCATGAAGTAAATAAAATGTAACCAGAGAATGAGGATTTGGAAATGATTATGGAAAATATTTAGCAGTTAACAATGTACTTACATGCCCATGATTGTTGTTTACCCCCACCTCTAAGGTTTTTACAGTGGTCATAATTGCTCTTGAAGCATGTCCAGTAATCCAGTGTTTAACTAATCCTTAGCACTGTGCCTTATAATTATTTAAACAAGAATGAAAATACCGCAAATGATCGGAGAGCTGTCCACTGTTCACGGGAGCTGAGACAGAACTAGGAGGAGGGAGGTAGTGCGGGAAGGGAGCTGGTCGGCGCAAGCGGGAAATTCAAACTGACGCGGTAAAAAAAAATGTTTTTTTTTTTTTTCATTTTTTTTTTACAATTTTGGGGCATTTTGGGGTTTTGGCCATTAGCCTACGATGTCCGAACAGTGAGGTCACCGGATAGTGCTCGTCCGGAGAGTAGAGAGATTACTGCATTTGGATTATTATTAGTAGTATATCAGACTGTTTTTACTACAAAACAAGGGTAAATCCTTCAATAGTGTATATAAATGAATTAAACTATTACACTACACAGCTCACACTTGACAAGTTGACACACCAGTTCACCTCTATTCCTTGGCTCTAACCTCCTCAGTCCTCACTCTTAAGTCACAGTCAGACTCCTCCAACAAATGAGACAACTCCAACATACAGTGTATATATACAGTTCCCTCTAATATTCGGACGTCCAAAACTCGGATATACTCACTATTCGGAAATTCTGGGCTGCCCAACCCCCAAAATGCCAAAAAATTCGGAAAAAATCAAAAAATTGTCAATTTTTTGGGACCGCATCAGTTTTAAATTCCCGCCCGCGCTGATCAACTATGTTTACACTCGTGGCGTCTGTCTGTCGGTCGCCATTACCCACTCAGTTACTGCCTCATGAACACCTCCGACAATGGTGGCCGAAGTGATTGCTTTTGTGGTGATAAACTACCTCCTACAGTGCTTGATACTGCTCTTTACCTTCTTCATCATGTGTGTGATGATGGAATTTACTGTTATGTACAGTGCAGTGAAGTGATGTGATTCCAGTTATAAAAAAAAAAAAAACGTTGTGGAAAGTGTTGGTGATAAGTGCTGGTGATTCTCAATTGGAAAGGTGTGTCAGGTGCAAGGCCTTCCTGTCAGAGTCTGAGATGATAGAGTGGGTTATTACATCAGGATGGCAGCTTCTTGTTCGTAAGTACCCTAACTTCATGCCTAACCTGTTTTCATCATGCTGTAAATGTGTTAAAAGAATACGAAAAATGTTAATCATAATTTCCTGCTTGCAATTTAATTTTNTTCATGCCTAACCTGTTTTCATCATGCTGTTAATGTGTTAAGAAATTACCCTAAATGTTAATCATAATTTCCTGCTCTCAATTTAATTTTTCCATGCATGGTTCTTAAGTAAAACAGCTAGAAAAAAGGTGGAAGATGTGAATTTCATGTCCGGTCCTAATCTAACCTAACCTATGATTACCATAAAGATTTTCATGCCTAACCTGTTTTCATCATGCTGTTAATGTGTTAAGAAATTACCCTAAATGTTAATCATAATTTCCTGCTTGCAATTTAATTTTTCCATGCATGGTTCTTAAGTAAAACAGCTAGAAAAAAGGTGGAAGATGTGAATTTCATGTCCGGTCCTAACCTAACTTAACCTATGATTACCATAAAGATTTTCATGCCTAACTTGTTTTCATCATGTGTTAAAAAATTACCCTAAATGTTAATCATAATTTCCTGCTTGCAATTTAATTTTCCCATTCATGGTTCTTAAGTAAAACAGCTAGAAAAAAGGTTGAAGCAGTGAATTTCATGTCCGGTCCTAACCTAACCTAACCTAACATTGTATTAATCATAATTTCCTGCTTTTAATTTAATTCTTTCATGCATGGTTATTAAGTGCACCAGCTATGAAAAAGGTTGAAGCAGTGAATTTCATGTCCAGTCATAACCTAACCTAACCTAACCTAACCATTTTTCTGGTAGTAATTAACACCATTTACTGTATTTGATGCTTTGTATCCAATAATTTAGTGCATAAAATGTGAGAAAAGATGATTTCCATGTCCGATACTTACTTATACTATGCTGGCAAGTTCTGAGCTCCTATGACTCACTCACCTCTAAATCATCATTTTTTGGTTAAAATTCAATAAATTCATGCTATGTGTGCATTATTTATGTGAAAAGGGACCTAAATAAGTGCTATACATGTCCACTAGGGAGGTAGGAAGGTAGTTTTCTGATTTAGGTTAGGTTAGGTTAGGGTCATGAAAAACCAGTGCTGGAGCTTCAGGACCAGTATCCGGACAAAACCAATATTCGGACATGCCTTTGGCTCTATTACAATGGATATTGGAGGGATTACTGTATTTACGTTAGAATGCAACTCGGCCACAGATATGTAACCTAGCTACTGCAAAAATTCCTCTTGTACTGCATGATCATTATGGCACCAACAGTGAAATGCTAAAATTTTAAGATATTCAAAGGATACATTACCTAAGACTTATTGCACAAAAATGTACCATAACAGATGTAGTTACACATTTCAATGTCGTGATATTTTTCAGGAGAAATATGAAATACTTAACCATAAACATTGGAAAAAATCAATAAACTAATGATAATGCAGAAACTCATATTGTGAAAATGTCTCAAGGCACATAAGGAAGTATATCTAAAGAAGTGATCCAGAACTCTTAGCTTAACAGAAGTATAACTTTCATCTTAATGTTAGCAGTAAACTACAACTACTGTTTAGTTATAACAGTATCATTTCCAAGGTAATATATATTATCCAGTAATATGTCATAAAATCGGATGTAGATTAAGCATCAAAGAAAATTTTTCTTCTGATGAGGCCATCGAGATCACAGTTATTTTACAAAACTCATCAAAACAATGAAATCATAATAATGTCCAAGAGGTGTCACTATTTCACGATGGTGTTGTAGCCTACCCCGAAATTACACATCATGAAGACATGCTGCCTTTAAAATAAAGCAGCCTCATGTGAATGACACGCTTTTTTTAGCCTCAAGATGTTTATAATGCATGGGTCAATACAAGAATTGGTCTTTCCGGAACGTGTACCAACATAGCAACTCCCAGTCTGTAAAGTGACATTCAATTTTAATAAGTAAAATAACAGGTTAAGCCATGGACTGAAAGTTATAATAATCACTTCAACGGAATGCTTTGAATTATGTGGGCAATAGTTGGAAATCATTGGCAGATACGACATCGTAATTGTTTTTGTGCATCGTCCTATCATATTTTAATGTGAATGATAGATGCTACATTATGAAAGTGTTAAACATTAGATTATCTACCGAAGTCAAAGGATTTGCCATTTGCACTATGATGCAATTAATTAGCATACCAAGAAATGTTATGAGAAGCATTTTTGCACATGGTATATTTCATCAGGAACTGAAACTAAATTCCAATCGGTGTTCATTCAGGCAAGTATCTCAAGGCCCAACTTGAATCACATAAAGTTGTAATGGCTACAGTGTTACCGCAAGAAACGTGGAGAAGTCAGCTAGCAAGGCATCACTTCTTTTATGAGTGACTGTACCTGCTCAAGATGGAGTTGTTTCAGTTGTTGGAGGAGTTTGACTGTGACTGAGGAGTGAGGACTGAGGAGGTTAGAGCCGAGGAACAGAGGTGGATTGGTGTGTCAACATGTCAGGTGTGAGTCGTGAAGTGTAATAATTTAATTCATTTATCTATAACAGTGAATGATTTATCCTTGTTCTGTAGTAAATACAGTCTTATATACTAATACTGTATAATAATATTTAATTTTGGCGCCTGGTGGTTTAGTCGGTAATTACAGCGCTCTAATCGAATTCAGCCTGTGAAGGTTTATATCCAAGGAATGGTTGGGGTTTACTGCTCATGTACTGCCATTCAGGGATGAGTGAGGCTGGTCACTCTCATCTTAAATGTCAGGACCAACTTGCCTAGCCCCGGGCTCCAACGCTCTTTATGGGGCAACGTATGATTGGATGATGAATGAATGAATGATAAAATATTTTAGTTTTCCTATAAATATAATTTTATCCCATTCCTTACTAAAAACAATTTCCGGGAATGGAAGGCTTTTCCGGGAATGGAAGAAGGGTGGTAACAGGAAGGAGTACTTGGCTGCCAACTGTAGGGCTAGAATAGAGGTATACAGGGCAAAGTCTGAGTCACAGAGACTTTTACTTGATAATCTAAATCATGGAGAAAGGAAAAATATGATTTTTAGGGTGGCAAATCAGGTGAAGAGGGATAATCGGGACACTGTAGGTGAGCAGTGTGTGAAGAATGATGAAGGAAGGGTCGTGGTGAAGTGAGGATATTAAAGATGCATGGAGAGAGCATTATAGCTGGTTGTTGAATGAGGAGTTTGATTGGGATAGGGAAGGTTTGGAGCCATATGATCCAGTGTTTGGCCCTTGGCCTTTGATTGACGCTGCTACTGTGAGTCAGGCAATAGGCAGGATGCGGGTGGGGAAGGCAGCAGGTGTGTCTGGGTTGACTGCCGAAATGTTGATGGCCTCAGGAGATACTGGGGTGAGGTTAGTCACTGACCTGATAAATATGATTATATATGAGTGTGTTGTCCCAGATGATTGGCTGAAGAGTGTAATTGTAAATGTGTACAAAGGGAAGGGTGATGCCCTGGAAAGGGGAAATTACAGAGGTATAAAGCTCTTAGATCAGATAATGAAAGTA
>JAGKTI010025162.1:0-14086 GCA_018397915.1 Birgus latro
GTGTGTGTGTGTGTGGGTGGGTGGTCATGCTCTACCGTCAGAAAGAGAGGCTTTTGTAATTGGAGGAGTTAGATACATTCTTAACTGACTCTCACTATTAGAGGCTCTTTCTGACTAATAGAATGGTCTGATGATAGCCTGAGTAAGTTATCAGGAGGACACTGTAAGGAGGTAATCTCCCTAAACAGGATAGACCACCACAGGAAGAAGCGAAGGATTCCAAGTATAAGTCAAAGGATGAATGAAGAATTAAGGAAGTCGTCACCGTGTAGTTTGTTCAGTAAAATGACTTTGTTTAAGGAGCAATTTTGGCAAGAGAAGAAGGTGTGGACGATCCCAGAAAGATTATAAGAGACAGCAAGACTGAATCGGTATGCAGGATTTATGTTCATGGAAGGTTATTGTACGCTTCTTATTCTAACTTGACCTAAAATTTTGATCTCAAAATCTTGAATGCCGAGTTATAACAGTAGATTAACATTAAAGTATGGTGCAAATCATGAAGAGGTGCTGTTTAAAAGATGTAGAGCTGTAGCATTTCAGCATTTTCTTTCTGAGCCATTGAGTTGCATGAAATAAGTTTTAGAAGGAGGAAAATCTAGGCCAAGTTGAAGTGAAAGGAGCTTAGTTTACGATTATCCAGACCGAAAATGGGGGGAGGGGTATGGGGAGTGACATGGAAATTAGTTAACCCTACGGAATCATTGACTTTTTTCCGGTTTCGTTCTTGTTATTTCTAGATGATTTTATTCAGCCAAGAAGGGATGTCTGATTAGCTGAAGGGGTGAATTAAGGGTTGTCTAATGTCTTCAGTTTGAAAAATCTTGTATAGTAGAAGAAAATCGCCTGGAGGTGGCTACAATAAAATAAATTATATGTCATCGGATGGAAGAGGTGTCCTCCCCTCCACCCCAAGCCAGACCCACCCCTCTGTGTCCTACTTGTGTGTGTGTGTGGGTGATGGCATAGTCATCTCCGAAGGTACATTTATACCACATGCTTCTGTGTTACAGTTTAAGGAAGAGAATCTTGATAAGGAATTATGATTTCTTGTCTGAACTGCGTCCCTGAAATTCGAGGAGGTTTCATCCTCGTTATCCCCCTCCCTCTTAAATACGCTCCTGGATTTTTTTTTTTTTTTTTTTTTAGAGCAAGAGAGGTACTTGGCTAAGTGATTTATGAAGGAAATAGTTGCCGGAGACTGGGATTTCTGAGGCAGTAAGGAAGTTTAATGTTCAGAGTTGACAGTTTATAGTTCAAAGGCAGACAGCTTACCAAGAATGATACACATGGACATAATGAAGAGGCACGTGACCAGCTTGTAGTGTCCCATTGGTGCGGGGGCCGTCATGGGGAACGATGTCTCACGTAGGGTGGGTGTGTCCAGGCGCGAGATTATATTTCTACTCTTCAACTCACTTTCTCCTAATGTGGCCGTAAATACCTGTAGTGTTCTTTAAAGCATACATGGCCTGAAGTTTGGTAGTTCCATGACCGCTAAAGACTGGCTAGGAATATTATCTTGCTCTCAACATTTTAACACGATGATTTTGTTTAATTTAGTCTTGCAGCCACCGACGAGTTTCTTCGACTCTGGGGGTACCTCTCGTTCTGAAGATAATACTGTAGAAATATATCTTATTCTTGCTCCTCCTTGACAGTTTTAGTGAACTTTTAATAAGGCAACAGTTTTTTTTATTGCACTTTAAAAAAGGCAACAATTTTATTATCTCACTGGTGCTCGAAGTCCATTAAGAAGGACAAAAGTTAATAGAGGCGAGAACCGCTGGGTAGGGACCTAACGAGCTTTCCAACAAGAGCCGATAGGTGGAGGGCGGTACGCTAAGTACCCTTCCAGCCAACAGTAACATTGGTCACTAATGGGTTAAGTTTCAAAGAGTTCCCTCGCAGTGAAGGGATTAACATATCCAGTGACGTGTTTTTTATTCGATTCTTGCCACTGCCAGGAGCTTTTATTTGACTTGAGGCTTCTTGTAAAAAATGATTAATGAACTGTAAGAGCACATAATCTAGGAGGGAGAGAAGTTGATGATTAGCGAAGAGAGGAGCCGAGAGCCACCCCTCCCTTGCCACAGCTTGATGCATACTGACCACTTTTACTGACTCCACTTCCTCGGCCCTTCCCGCACGCAGTGCCAGAGGTCCATCTTGCCCCATTGATCCCATTTCCTTAATTCCTCGTCTTTTGTAGCTCTCATTTCCGAACTCCTTCCTGCCTTCTCCCCTTCTTCTCATACCTCACCCCTCACCTTCCCAACTACTTACTTCTGCTAAACTCCTCGCTCTTCCCTCATTCCTCACCCCCCACCCTCTGCCTCCCTGTCTCCATCACTCCTACCTCACCCCGCACCTTCCTCGCTTCTAATTCTTGCCTCGCCCTCTCAGCCCTGATTTCTGCCTCACCCCTCACCTTCCGTATATTGTCTAATCCCTGACCTCCATTACCCTTGCTTCACACCTCACCCCTAGTTTCTGCCTCACCTTTGATTTGTACCTCACCCCTCACCTTCCTTACCCCAGCCTCACCCCTCTACTCTTTCTCACTCATTCCCCTCACTCCTTCCTTACCTCCCTCTATATGTTGAGTTCCCAGGGGGGGGGGAAAAAAAAGAGGGAGACTTCCTCATTTCCACAACAAAATTACGATTTGTTATCACACTTTTACCGTCGACATTAGTGGTAGGTGGTGGCGACCATCATCCACTCACTTGATATAGTATTGCCTGCATCTTCCTAATGTGATTCTACAGTGAATGGCAAAACCAATGGTTTTCCAGTATCCCAGAAAACCATTTACTCATACAACGTTGGTTGGTAGCCATATGACCAAACTAGAGGGCACATAGTGTAGGGCATCCCTCTGACAAGGGAACATAATTTCCAAACCACTCTTCATAATGGGTTAGGTTTTCTCACAGTTGAATAGGGTTTCACAAAAAATGTTTTCCGGATCCAGAATCTGTAATACGTTCTGGATCGGTCCCAAAAGTTAGTCAATTGTTCCCTGGGACATAGGCAATCTACCCACCAAATTTTGTTCAAATCCCTCTCTTAGTTTTTAAGGAATCCTGGTAACAGACAAACAGGGGTGAAACTCGCCTTGCCGGAGAGAGTAACGGGGTGATGTGAAGCCTAATATGTGGAAAGACGCAAATGCGGCGTGTTCAAGGTTCAACTCCTTGTCCCTTGATCACGAGCAACTGAGCTGGGATTCTTTTCAAGACCGGGTCTAGTGCATACAACTAGAGGAACAGGGCATAAAAACTCGGCTAAACCAACCTTACACGTATGTTACCTTAGTTAACAACACTGAACAAGACACAGATACAATATCGTACAATACACCATTCAGGCACAAAACACAAGTTAGACTAGAGGACTTGGGCCTGGGCGACTGGATACTTGGGCTGCTCACAGGTGTCGGGCAGGTGTGGGGAGAGTTCCATGGTAGTCGTCCTCTTGCAGGAGACACAGGACTCTCGCCAGGGGCTGGGTTGTCTGGGCTGGACTGCTGGGCGGTGTAGAGGGAGGCTCTTTCCTGGTGGGGCCTCGTCATGGGGTTTGGCTCTTGGGGCTAGGGCCGAGCAGGGAGAACAGGCGCTCTTGCCTGCGCCTACTCTGGGAGGTAGAGTTCCGGCCAATGGGGCTGAGGAGGTCACGCCCCGGGGTCCTGGGGATGCCCCTGGGGGTACGGGGGCAGCGGTCTTCCTTAGGTGGAGTTGCCGTCAGGGGCGGCCTGCAGTGACCCTTCCTCCGGGAGTCTGACAGCTGGGGACGTCGTCAGGGCACCGGCTGTAGGACATAGATTCCTGGGCTGTTCACAAGCCCTCGCCAGAGCTCCTCCAACTGCAGCTTCTGCAGGGGTTCACCTCTGTGGGGAGAGAGAGTGTCGGCCACAGCAGTGATGGTGGGCCAAGCCAGGGACGTCCTCCATAGGGAACATCCTAGGGGCAGAGGATAAGGAGCGGACAGTGGCCTGCTCTGCCTTTCCTGTGTGGACAGTGGCTGACATGGCAGTTCCTCTAACCCCAGGGACTGCAGGAGGAGAATGGACGGTGGCCTGTTCTCCCTGCCCGACACGGATGGTAGCTTGTGTCATGGTCCTGCTTCCTGTGGAGGTGGTGGCCAGAAGATGGACAGTGGCCAATCCTCCCTTCCCGGTACGGACGGAGGCCTGTACCACGGTGCCGCCACGGCTACAGCTGAGGAACGGACGGTGGCCTGCTCTGCCTCCCCGACACGGACAGTGGACTGTGTCGCTGTACTGTAGAAGTGGTGGCTCGATCGGTAGAGAGGTGGCTTGCAGTCCTGACGGACCCAGGTTCGAATCCTCGCTGGGGCAGGGAACAGTTTAAGGGTTCGAATTCCATTAAATCAGGCTTTACTGTTCTACCAGAAGACCCGCCGACATGTCATAAAAATACCCCCGCTAATACCAATACACCAGTCCTGTATGAGACAGCCCTAGCATGTATTCAATATGGACGGTGGGTGTTAGCGCCGAAGTGATGACATGTAGAGATATTGGTATGTAGGAGGACTGCTGGGCCTTGATAGCAGGCTGTGAAGCCTATGCCCAGAGTCGGACACACACAAAAAAAAAAAAAAACAGCTGAGGAATGGACGGTGGCCTGCTCTGCCTCCCAGACACGGACAGTGACCTGTGCCGCGGTGCTGTCTGGGACTGTGGTATCAGCGCCACCCCAAGTCTGGCCTTGGCTTGCCCAGCTGGAGGGTAATCTGCCGGGACTGCGTACTCGGAGTGATGCTGACTGAGGACGAGAGGGGCACAAGGTAGTAAGGGACTTAAGCCCGTCTAGCCCTGGGCTTCCGTGCCCCCTATACGCCTCCTGGTGGTCTCTTTCTATGGTTGGTGTTGGTGTTGCGACACCCCTCCTTACTGGGTCTCCCGTCGGGGTGAGCATTTCAGGTGGTAATGGTGAGAGTTGGCTGTGGTGGTGGTAATGGTGGTAGTTGGCTGTGGCGGTGGTAATGGTGGTAGTGGTGGCGGTGGTGGTAATTGTGGTAGTTGTTGATGGTGGCAGTAATGGTGGTAGTTGGCTGTGGTGGCGGTGGTGATGGTGGTAGTTGGCTGGGTGGGGTTGGTGGTAATTGTGGTAGTTGACTGTGGTGGTGATAATGGGTGTTGTCGGGGTGGGCATTTCACTCCACATTATTCCCCACATCTCGCTGTGGCAAAGCGCTGTTCACCGCAATAGGACATCGGTCCACTGCACAAGATTACCCTGCAGCAGCGATTGCTCGCCTGTGGTTGATGGGTTTGCTCGGTCAGACTAGGGTTACTCCAAGATAGTCCTTGGGTTACTGTGCCATTACTAGTACTGTATGCCTTTGAATTTTCTGATATCCTATATAAACATGGGAGAGAGGGGGAGAAATAGTGGACTCAGCTAAGAATAAGGGACTTTTTTTTTTCTTTTTCTTTTTTAGACATGTCATGGGATACACCTCAAGTGGGAAAGCAGAGATCACCGTGGTTTGTTGAAGACACTGATTTTTATATTTTATTCAGTAGTTCTTTGCCATATTATCTTGAAATATTTTATAGAATTTTAATAAGAGAAATAGTGTTTATGGTTTGTTTACTTTCTTTTCAGCACAGGTACGTCATACCAGTCAAGGTTTCAGACAGCGACTGTTCTGGTTGGCCAGTGGCCACGCCTTTGTATTTGGACGCTTTCTTCGTCATCTTCCACACTCTCTTATACTTTTTGAGGTTTTATCCCCATATCTAGACAGCAGATATTCACAGGTATGTAAGTAAAACATATTGATGGATGTGTAATCCTGTTATGTATATTTAAAATTTTAACTTGGCATTCAAATCGCCAAACTTCTTTAAAAGGAAACCTAGTCGACCGTACTCGCAACCAGATAGTAATTACAGTACTACCATAGTTAAAATGGTAATGCCTGACTCTTGGCATTTGAAACTGAATATGTAGCGTCACATGATTGAAACTTTTTTTTTTTTTTTTTTTAATATAACTAGTAACCTGCTTGCAGTTACAATGGATGTGTAATTTCTCATCTTTTTGCCACTTCAGCTTTTTCCTGACATTGTTAGGGACGACCAACATTTCACTGTTCTTTTATGGAGTGCTTGAGTGATGCATTCTTAGTTTTATAGTGTCAGTTTGATTGGTACTGGTTTCTAGCTTGGCTGACCCTCATAAGTCAGCATTATGAGCATGACACATGTTTCCAAACTTCTCGGGATACTTGACTTGGTAGGACAGTAGACTTGTGAGTAGGGTTATTTCAGTAGTTAGTGGAAATGGTTCAATACTTTTTTTTTATGTACTTAGTAAATAAGGAGGTGTAGGAGATTCTTCAGCTCATATCTCCATCTTTTATTGCATCCACTTTAAATGAGCAAACCAAACCTAGCCTTGCCTAAACTAACCCAGCCTGACCTAATTTTAAAAAAGTGCAGTAATGAACAGAGCTACGGGCTGGACAATCCCCTCACTTCATATAAAGTCCATATTCAATGGATGCGCATGGAAGAGATATTGTTTAAAATTGCATAAACTAAAGAGTGAACATATTCAATCTCCATTAGTTCCGTACAATTCTGAAATGTTGTAATACCTAACTTTTTCCTAGACCATTTCCTCCAGGTACTAGTAATTAATGAAGATTAATTTTTATGAGGTTAGGTTAGAATCATTTTCGTCTGGTTTGGTTAGATAAGATTAGATTGATGCTTAGAATTGCCACTTTATCGTAGCTGTTTTGTTTTCTTCATATATGGTCTTGTGTGGTTATATGGGGTAGGTTAGATTAATGTTTTGAGAGGCCTGGGGGTCAAAGCTGCTCACTTAGGACAGATATGGTTAGGTTTGGGTAAAGCAGGATTTTTCTGATGTTTCATATGTTTTGTTTTATTGTATCAGCCATATAGTATTGGAAATTCTTCTTTTCCCTGCATTTCACCAAAAACAGGGAAACGAGGCACTTCTGCAAGAATTGAGGTTGAATCAAATGTATTTAAAAAAAAAAAGCATCAGAAAGGTGTTATAACCACAAAGGTCATGTTTGCCCATAAGTAAAAGTTTACTGGAATTAAATGTGCTTCTGAGAGTTTGTATTTTTTTCCCCCAACCATTTACAGTATTTCCCCTTTTCCTAGTCATCTGGCTCACTTATCATTGGATTTGCTTTGGTTTGCATAGGTTACGTTAGTGAGGTGGGTTAGATTTCTGACATACAACTCCTGTCTCTGCAGAATGTATTGCAGTCTTTTAGCCGCATATTACAACTATAATTTCATTGAATGGAAGCATGTTGTACAGTGTTCTTCATAATTCTGTAAGCAATACAGTAGTTTAATGTAAATTTGCTTTTCAGGTAATAATGGTGTTTGACTTTATGCATGAACTCTCATTGTAGCACATTAATTGCACATTTTAATACTGTAAGCTTTTGGGAATAATCCAGCATGTAAAGTGAATGTTCCAGAATATTGTATGTTCAAGAATTGGGTGAGTACTGTAATTGTAGACTGCTTAAGTTTTACTGTATTTCTGTTGTGTATTCTTGCTTGCTGCACTATATAAGATTGACAGGTTTGATTTTAGAAATATATTAACCTCATCAGTCCAATGATGTATTTTTCATTTTAATCACTCTTCCAGTAGACAGTTTTATACAACTAATGAATTTAATTGTGTTACTATATTGAGTAAGGTGAGTAGCCTTATATCTTTCTCCTCCAGTTTGAAAAGTCTCCCAATTTGAGTTGCTTGTACACATGAAGGTAGCCTAGCATGAAAAAAAAAAATGGAGAAAAATATGTCATTGATTTAAAGAGGTTAATTTACTTGAATTCAACATAGCTTATGCAGTACCTAATATTAGCTTTCAGCTTTGTTCATAGTAATCATGCATGGTATTACAGTATTTTCTTCTTGGCACGGTGACAGTGTTGTAGTGTGTTGGCAGCATCATCATCGTTACTCTGTCCCAATGTCTCAGCAACACCTGGAGATGCAGTACCTGGGACTGCCAGCAGCACAGGTCAAACTGTAATTATGTTTTATCTTGTGTATGGGCATCACCCTACCGTGTTCCAGGCCCGATTATGGGCTGGGTAAGAATTTTAAGCTATAGTTTCACTGAAATACATGAGGCAGTTAAGAATACTGTAGTAGTCATATCAGTTTTTGTGACTCATTGCGGTAGGCCTTATATCAGTAATCATTGCTGCTTATATAACTCAAGTAATGATTCTGTTCTGATATTCAGCATTAATGTTCAACACTGTAGGTAACAGATTGTGATGTTTTTATTTACAGAGAAAGGAGAAGATGGAATGTTTGGTTTATGTATTTATTTTTCACTTATTTATTATGATACTAGGGATAGTTTAAGCTGAATACCTGCCCTTTGCATCAGTGATTTGTTATTATCTATGAGTACTTTGCACAACCCAGAGAGAGACAGAGAAAAATTTGTAAGTTGAACATTTGCTTGGAATGTAACATGCATGGTTTGCCTTAAGTTCACAGTAAGCATCCGATGTATAACTTAAAAATGAAGTTGGAGTCCAGAGCTACTATATATGTTTATTGTAAAATACTACATTGTGGTGGCACATTGGCAGTGATGGAAATACATGACACCTTATGCCACTGTACCACAGACAGCTAGTAAGAAAAGGCATACACATGCATGCATGACTACAACATTCATGACACAAATGTAATGTAGTTCAGAAGTATTGATAGTGCCTTTATTGTTAATGATGTCATATAATTTTAAGCTTTATCTGGAGCACTTGTAATAGTTTACATTTTGGAGATCACTGTTGCACAGCAGCATCTTAAAGTAGAGATTGCAAGGGTATAGGAGAGCCCCCAGTATCTAACAGTTATTTGTGAAATCCTTAATAAGAGTATTGTGTATTTAGCTTCTCTGCTGTGCTCCTGAATACGCTTTGTGATGTTGCATGCAGGTTAATCCATCCATTGCTCACAGGTATTCTGTTAGATAGTGGGGGCTAACACTAGCACTGTCAGTTGTAAGAATCCTGCCATCAGTCTAAAGATACCACAGCCCTCCTGTAAGTTATTATTGTGAACTGTTGTATGGCTTTTGATAGTGTACACCTATGGTAAGAAGTACAGTAATAGTACCGGTACCTGAAGTGTGAAATGTCTGGCTTTTGTGTGTGCCTCCCTGGAGCTAAGTACCGTATATATTTGCACTGTGAAACTTTCCAAATACCTTCTTGCTTCATCAAATGAGTTTATCCTCTGTAGGCGCAAATATATTGTATGTTGGATGTCTACTGGATCGAAGTCTGAATATTTAGTGCATGATTATTTTGGGTAGGGTATGCATTGTAGCAGGGAATTGGTGATGGGTTTCTTGATCTTCTGTACATTATGTCTGGGTGGAATATTTTGAATGATTACAGTACTGGTTATGACACAGGAATATTTACAACTGAAAACTGATTAACCAGTTTTTGACAGCCCAGAACTTAATACATCCTCACCCATTTCAGAAATAATCCTTTATCCTGGGCACATTGCCTGATCAGATTTTTTTTTTTTTCCCCTCAAAGAAGCCTGCTAAAAAATACTTCAAAATATATTCATCAAACCTGTAAACAGACTGATTTTAATGTGGAAGGAGCATTTACTTAGGGTTTGTATTAAATGGATAAAGTAGATGTTTCCATTTCAGGTAATAGTGTATGTATAATTACTTAACTTTCTTTCAGGCATTTAAGATCAAATTAATATATATATACTGTATGATTGAATACAGGTAACTTTCTTGCAGGTATTTAAGTTAATCTAAACCCCTTCAGTCCAGTAACTTTATTGTTGTTATTACTATTATTATTAGCATTTTTGTTATTTGGATGATGGATGGATTATTATTATTATAATTACTATTTTTACTATTATTATTGTTAGTACTGGTACTGTTATTATTGTTATTATTTTATTACTATTATTATTATTTGGTGGTAGGTGGGGGTGCTTACCATCCACTCACTTGATGTAGTGCTGCTCTCGGGTGTCTGCCCTTTCCCCTCTTCCTTCCTTCCTTCCTCTTCTGTCTTTCTTTACTGCATTCTTTCCTCTTCCTTCTGTCTATAGGTGACTTTACACTCCCTCCTCTGTCTTTCTTCCTTTCATTCTTTCCTTTTCCTTCTGTCCATGGGTGACTTTACACTCTGTCTTCTGTCTTTCTTCCTTTCATTCTTTTCTCTTCCTTCTGCCTATGGGTGACTCTACATTGAGTGACAAGCCAAATGGTTTCCTGTACACCAGG
Organism: Birgus latro; assembly: GCA_018397915.1. Taxonomy (NCBI): domain Eukaryota; kingdom Metazoa; phylum Arthropoda; class Malacostraca; order Decapoda; family Coenobitidae; genus Birgus; species Birgus latro. The sequence goes on from JAGKTI010025162.1 coordinate 10,336, forward strand.
AAACCATTTATTACACTGGGCAGTGACCATATGACCAAATAATGGCACCTGGTGGTTTAATGGGTAATTGCAGCACTCCAATCGGATTGAGCCTGTGCAGGTTTATATCCAAGGTATGGATGGGGTTTATTGCTTATGTAATGCCACTCAGGGATGAGTGAAGCTGTTCACTCTCATCTTAAATGTCAGGACCACCTTGCCTAGCCCTGGGCTCCTACGCTCCTCATGGGGCAATGTAGGATTGGATGGTGGATGGGTGGATGGATCATTATTATTATTATTATTACTCTTTCCAGATCATATGTTAACTTAGTAGAAATCAGTAGTAAGGGGGTTACAGACAATTTCCATTGACTCATTCATGCCTTGTTTTCCTGTCCAGACCTGCATCACATCTTCTAAAGGTAGTTCATGGTGGGGGGGGGGGAGCCTCCGGATTTGGGGGGGGCGCCTAAAGGGAATGCCGGAAAAAAAATTCTCCCCCCCTCGCTCTTCAGTCTTTTTTTTTTTTTTTTTTTATGTGTCCGACTCTGGGCATAGGCTTTACAGCCTGCTATCAAGGCCATCCGCCCTCCTACATACCATACATATGATTTGCTATTTCTTCTATCACTACCATCATAGTCTTATCCTACACTGAAAACAAAATAGTTGCACCACAGCAAGTCAAAATTTTATCAAGCTGTAGATTTACTCAAACAGTATGGTATACACACCCATTTAGTGTACTGGGTCAGACAAAATAAAGCAATTAATGGACCTACTAACCACCCATCACTTTTCAGTCCTGGCAGACATGAATCACAAATAATCCATTTTAACCCCTCCCCCCTTTTTTTTAATACCTCTTGTAATTTCATGCAAGCTAACATAATATGGCTTTAATCAGCTGAGAGAAATCCTGATAGTCTAGAGGTTAGCAGAAATTATTTTTGTTAAGCCATTCATTGATCAGAAAGCATTTAACGGTGCACTCAGGCTAACGCCAAATAATTTTGTCCAGCTGATTGGAATCGTAGCAGTCGAAGGGTTAACCAACCTTTTCCACTGTATAGGCATCCAGAACTTTTTTGGTCTGTGGATACATATACGGGTATGACATTCTCACTACACACATAACATCAGTTCAGAGGTCATATGAAAGCTTAATGCAGTAAAGCACATTTGGTAAATCTGTACTAGTAAATTTAAAATAGTATTAGCAACATACCTGCTTTGTGGTAGGTGGTGGTGACCATCATCCACTCACTTAATGTAGTGCTGCCTACTTCTTCCAACACCCTTATCATTCTTTTTGTGTCTGTCCTCCTCTTTTCCTATTTCTCCCATCTTTCCTGTCACTTTTTATTACTGGTACTCATCTTAATGCAGTAAAGTACATTTGGTAAATCTGTACTAGTAAATTTAAACTAGTATCAGCAAGATACCTGCTTTGTGGTAGATGGTGATGACCATCATCCACTCACTTGATGTAGTGCTGCCTACTTCTTCCTTCACCTGTATCATTGTTTTTGTGTCTGTCCTCCTCTTTTCCTATTTCTCCCATCTTTTCTGTCACGTTTTATTACTGGTACTTATCTTTCCATTTAAGGTGGCTTTACATTGAATGACAAGCCTGATGGTTTCTTGTAAGCCAGGAAACCATTAACAACGCTGGGTAGTAACCATATAACTAACTCGTGCGTGTTCCTTACTTGTCAGCAGGTATAGAGGGTTAGTGCCCCTCCCTGTAAAACCACTAACTTAAAGACAAAGGGCTGTCCCTAATGGGATTGTGGTGTCTGGCTGTAGATAAAATAGATAGAAGATATCTGCTAGAGTGATAATGCGTACATTACAAATCATAAAGTGATAATAAAAACTGAACATATTATTAGACATCATTAACAGTTGTGCCACTTCATATTTAACCCTTTCATCCTTTGGGAAACCTTTTCTAAAGTGAATTGAATCATTTGGTAGTGACCAAGACAAAATTAAAAGAGATGTCCTTTGTTGAAAGGGTTAATGAAGATTGCACTAATCTCCTTCAGTTGTAGGAGTCATTCCTAGGCTGACTGAATATTGTTTGGTAGTAATCAGAATAAAGTAACAGAGCTGTCTGCAGGATGAGGGAGTTACTGATGCATTAACACTATGGAATTGAAACAGAATGCCTATATAGCCTTTTTAGTGCCTTAGGCTAAATGAACCCCCTAAAACATTATACAACTTCTGTGTAATTTCCTCTCATTCACAACATTCATTTTAACTCATATAAAATACATTTTTAACTCATATAAAATACATTTTTATGATGGATAGATGGATGGAATAAAGAAGGCCATACAATAAATTACTTATCACTGAAAATCTTGTTGCATGATCCTTTAATGTACAGTAATTTTTTGCCTCATGATGAAAAGAAGAATGCATCCAACTTACCTATTAATACCCATATTTACCTCAAACTTACCAGGATGCCACGGTCAATCGCTGGGAGTGTGTCAGCTCTCTCAACCACCTCGCGTATGTCGAGGACGTCACGGGCATCAACAGTACGCTCAGTGGCCTCCCTCACACAGTCCCTTGAATCCAAAACTGGCCTCAAGGTACCAATTCTCCCAGACGCCTTAATCACCAATGTTCAGCGAGGCAGCGTTATTGCAGCAACTTACTCTATTGTAAGTTTTTTTTTTTTTTTTTCCCTCCACCACCAGACTTCATCTACAATACTGCACTTCACATTTAGGTAATGTCTGTCACTTTCCTCTCTGATCCATCATATCATAATCTGTGGGCAGATAAGCATACCATGGCTCTCAGTATACCAAGGCTCTCAGTTTGTATTAGTCAGCAGTGGAAAGCAGCTAGTAAAAGAGATGAAATAATAAGCAAAGTTTTGTCCATGATTGCATCTTGGTGATATACTTTTATTCTGTTTAAATGAAAATTATTTTCTAATTTTGTCTATTGATTTAATATGTAAGTTATATAATACTTGTGTCTGAATTCAAATAACAAGCAGTAATTTAATCCCTTGAATATTTTTCCCACTAGCCAGTTGTAATCAGATTAAGAGAGCACCAGCTTACTACAGTGGTTATTGAGGGCTGTATGTAACACCTCCAGTTGGGAAGTCTATGCAGAACTAAACAGAATCATCAGAAGATTGCAGAAATACAGCAAAAAGATACCTATTTGGATTGTCTATCCATCTATCTATTGCCAGACGCCTCAATCCCTAACGGGGTGGCCACAAACAAATCGCCTCCATGTCACTCTGTCCCCTGCCATTTCATTACCACGCTCCCAACTCACACCCCCCTCTCTCATATACCTCTCCACTCCATCCCTCCATCTCATACTCGGCCTCCCCCTCCCTCTCGCCCCCTCCACCTCACTCACATACACTCTCCTCATCAGTCTTTCTCTCTCCATCCTCTCCACATGCCCAAACCACCTTAACGTGTTTCTCCAAACGCTTACCATCACGTCCTCAACCACACCACAACGCCCCTTCGCTTCCTCATTTGTTAGTCTGTCTCTCCATGTGACTCCACATGCTCCTCTCAAATAACTCATTTCCACTGCTCTCACTCTTGACTTCTGTCCTTCCAACAGTCTGTCTCTCCATGTGTCTTCACATGCTCCTCTCAAATAACTCATTTCCACTGCTCTCACTCTTGACTTCTGTCTTTCCAACAGGGTCCAAGCTTCACTTCCATATGTCAGAGTTGGTATCACAATACTGTCATTTAACAACTTTTTC
>JAGKTI010025163.1:0-12992 GCA_018397915.1 Birgus latro
AACCACCTCTGATATTAAGGCTTTTGGCTGTAACCTAGATAGATGGATGGCAACCTTTATAATGAGTAAATGAATTTCCCATCTCCGAAGCTGATAATTCTTGGGTCATATAAGGTTATGGTGATATTTAGTGCCCTTAGCCTGTAACCTTCACTTGCCCTGGTGCCTCAGTTACGTGATTTACCTTGGCTAGTTTGACCAGGAAGTCGGGAGGTTCCTCAGTGGCCGAGGTATGAGAAGAACTGGACACTGGCACTGCCTTTTTTGACGTGCCCCTTTGTTGTACCTGACTGCTGCTGTTTCCCATTGTGTTGTGGGCTTTGGATGAGATCCCTGACAGGTGCTGTAATAGATCCCGCAACCGACTCGCCATCATATCTGTGCACGACGATGGAGCATCAAGGTGTCTACGTTTTAAAGATTTCAGTACTGCATCAACACAGTCCATTTTCCGCTAAACTCCAGCTATAATAATGTTAAATGAAGCCAGTTTTGATTAAGGCATTGTTATTCTCCCACAAAACCATCACAAGGAAGGAACTGCTGCATTTAACATCATCGTATCCGGAAATCTTAAAGGCAGGATATCGTCAGAGAGGCTGCACAGGGTTGCCAAGTTACCGCTTTTTTCGCTAAATCTAGGTGTTTTTTAGGTAACAAAGGAATCTTGCGGTGTTTCAGTAATTATCACAAAATATTAGAGATATTCCAGAGATCTGAGGTCTTTTCCTTGATTTTTGTGGAGTTTTTTGTGCTCAGAGATATCTAGCAACTTTTGGGAGCAGATTTAGCGGTGTTATTGGATTCCATTACTAGTGTTATAAGAATATTCCAGACATTTGACGAAGTATTTCACTCGATTTTCCAATATGTTTTTTGCTACAATACCAATCTAGCGACTTCGGATCAAACTTAACGATATCTTCCTATTTGGCACCACTGCAGTCGCAAAAAAAAAAAAAAAAAATCGGAAGGCTTGTCAGTTCCGGTGTCTATGGCGATCAGCTGTTTGATTACAACATTGCACGTGCCATTGGTGGGAAAGTAAGTCGCTCATTAGTATTCCCTGCAGGACGCCGGTACGAGGGTGGAATATTAAGTGCTCGAGTCATGTGGTTGCAAAGTTACCAGGTCAAAACGCAGAGTCAGTTCCGGAGTCTATTGCGATCAGCTGTTCCATCAAAACATTGGGGCGTGTGTTTGAGAAGCGGTTTACTTCCTCGATATAAATTACAGCAGAACACCGATGCGAGGTAGTTAATGTTATTCTGTAGACAGCAAGGGCCGGGGCTGTTTATCCTCGGGGACGTAGGGTGGTATATGGCGCCGTTACACCGTCACGAGTAAAACTGAAGCCAGGTGTACATGTTTTCCCCGCGAGAGCATTTGACCTTTGATGGGTGAAGTGTGTCAAGGTGGGCGAGAATGAGAGAGGCGAGGTGTGGCTCCTGCACCCACGCACGCACGCACGCACTCACACTGCCACGAATTTTGACCGTAAAATTATTGTTTCAGCCAGTCACAGAATTACGAGATTTCCATATTTTTGGTTTTGTTTGGGGGGGGGGCAGTTTTAAGTCACTGTTTTGCTATGGCATTTTCGTTGCAAACATAACCTGACCCCCCAACCCAACCCAACCTTCAAGAGTAAAATAAAAATATGCAAAGAAAATACATCTGGCTGAAACTATAATGTTAATATCATTTTGACGTATATACATTGAGGTGGCTGGAGTGAGTTGCCTTCATGTGGTGGCATTGATGTAACCAGGAAGTGCATCTCTCATCCACTTCCCTATCCTGTCAGAGAGGGATGGAGGACTGCAGGAGAGGGGTAATTTCAGCCTGCAGTCTATGGGGTTCACATTTAGATGAATATAAGTTTACAGTTAATATAAAAATCTTGAGGTAGACCTGTTTGTATACCGTATAGAAAATGTATATATATTAAGTTTCAGGCACCCATCATTCTCTCTCTCTCTCTCTCTCTCTCTCTCTCTCTCTCTCTCTCTCTCTCTCTCTCTCTCTCTTTCTCTCTCTCTCTCTCTCTCTCTCTCTCTCTCTCTCTCTCTCTCTCTCTCTCTCTCTCTCTCTCTCTCTCTCTCTCTCTCTCTCTCTCTCTCTCTCTCTCTCTCTCTCTCTTAAATTGCCTGGATAGATAGATAGAGGAAATAATGCAGTAATTCAAGCAGAGGTAACTGGTAGATAGGTAGGTATATAAAGATAGATAGATAAATAGATAAAACAGAGGCAATAAACAGATATATAGATGCAGATAACAGTTCCCCTTCAGGCACAGGCGGTGGATAGATGGATAAATATAACAGGCAGTTGTTAAGAGAGAAATAATAGTGATCTTTCAAAGCAGAAATGGTGCACAGACACAGATAAATAGATAGATAGAGGTAACTACTTCAGGCAGAGGTAGCTGAGAGACCGAAGCATTAGTACTTCCAAGCACAGAGTAGATAAAATAGGCAGACACAGATAGATAGATACTAATAGATATAGCCATTTGGGTAGATGGCCCAGATAGCAGCCAGTATTTGCCATGGTACTGATGTGTGTCATTTGGCTGGATAGATCGATATGCTCCTTGACACAATCAGCATTTGTGTCACGGCACTGGTGTTTTTTCACATTGGTATCTAATCTCAGTTCCACTTACTTTGTTGATAATGAATGTAGGGCTAGTGCATTTATTTATTTAGTTATTTATTATCCTTGAAACCTCGATAATGCAATTAATTTGATGTAGGTGGAGAGTGAGAAACTAACAGGGAGTGTATGTGAGTGATGTGGAGGTGGGAAAAGAAGGGGGAGACCAAGGATGAGATGAAGGGATGGAATTGAGTGGTATATTTAAGAGGGGGGTATAAGTTTATGAGAGACTAATGAGGAGAGTGTATGTGAGTGAGGTGGTGGGGGGGGGAGGGAGAGGCAGACTGAGGAAGAGGTGGAGGGATGAAGTAGAGAGGTATATTAGAGGGGTGTGTAAGTTGGGGGGATAGAGAGTAAGAGACTAACAACGAGAGACTAACTTGGCCCAAAATTGGTGTCTCTCCATCTTGAATACTGAGTTGTAAAAATAGATTAACACTAGAATATGATGCTAGTCACGAAGAAGTGCTGTGGAAAGGATGTAGAGCCGTAGTATTGTCATATTTTGTCATTCAGCAAAGTGAAGTAAGCTGCAGAACACAAATCAGTACCAAGTTGAAGGAATTGGCAGTAGAAAGTTGTAACCAAGGAGACTCATTCTGTCTATCTATTTATTGCCAGACATCTTAATCCTTTAAGGGGTGGCCACAAACAAATCGCCTCCATGTCACCCTGTCCCCTGCCATTTCATTGCCCTGCTCCCATCTCACACCCCCCTCTCTCATGTACCTCTCCACTCCATCCCTCCAGTCCTTGAAATACAGTGTTTTCTCATGAATGACTAAGTGGGTGTATGTAGGTGAAGTGGAGGGAGGGGGAGACTGAGGATGAGGTGGAGGGATGGAGTTGAGGGGTATATGAGGGAGGGGGGAGTGAGTTTGGGGGAGGGCAGTCAAATGGTGGGTGACAGAGTGACTTGGAGGTGTTTTGTCTGCGGCCACCCCTTGCGGGATTAGGGCATCAGGCTGTAGATAGTCTGTCTCATTGCTCCTCTGAACATAAACCCAGTGGACTGAAGGCTGAAACTACCCCACTTAGCCTCTTCTTCAGTCCACCATCCTCTCATGGGATAGGGAGGGAATTGAGGGACATTAATATAACCAGGCAGCTCTTTCTCCAGTAATGTCCTCTTGTGGTTTATTTTTTGCAGCTCAGAGGCAAAATAAGGCAGGGTTAGGCATCCTTTTCATTGCACTTCTTTGTGACTAGCGCCATATTCTGGTGCCAGTCTCTTTGCAGCTCACAGACATTAACATCTATGGCAATGCTTCTTTACCAGACTACAGGATTTCATGTAATATCTATCTGTCTATTGCCAGATGCCTTAATCCTGTGAGGAATGGCCACAAACAGATTGCCTCCATGTTGCCCTGTCCCCTGCCATTTTGCTGCCCTCCCCCCAACTCACAACAAAATGCCACCCAAGCACCACGCTGTCTCAAATAATTCACTGGATTTTCAGTTTGGCTGTACTGTATTTTGTTTGACTTTCTTTGGGATGCTTAGTAGTAGTTGTTGCTTCCTAGGCAGTCTGGCCGAACAGCCCTGAGTCCCTAAGGAAGGCCATGGCCGAGACCGGGCCTTCCCACAGAGCTCTCAAGGAGTGTATGTTGTGTTGTTGGCGTAAGTGATTGTGTGCAATGCAGTCTTCCATGATGTGCTTAATAGTATGGGGTGCTGTGTTACATCCTGGACAGGGGTCAGCGACGGAGTCATCCAGCCTCTTCTGATTACTTTAGAGGACTGGATAATGTCCACATCTCAGCCTGGCCAGGTGGACCTGGTCCTCACGAGGGAGATAGGATTCAGAAGGATGGATATCAGGAGGCCGTTCATGCAGCTGTGTGTTGTCTTTAAGTGACTGAATGGAGCGGTGAGTGATTTGAGTATGGATATGCTTCTGGAAGCTGGTCTGAGAGGGGAGAGATGACAGTATTTGTGTATAATGTCATGTGCTGGGTGTTGTTTTGATGTTCCTTGGTGTGTGTGGATGTGCTGCCATGTAGTGTAGTGGATGGTGTGGGGTTTGTGGAGGCTGCAGCAAGAATTTGGGTGCCTCTCATGTCTAGATGATTCTTGACTTTGAGGACTTTGGTTTCTTGGTGTAGGTGGTCTGTGGGTGTAGTAGCTGTGCAGCCTGTGATTATTTTTAAGGCCTTGTTCTGTATGGTCTGTAGGGTGTTGTAGTGTAATAGTGAGGTTAGGACCCCAAGCAGGGCTTGCATAATTCATCACTGAATGTATATATTGTTTGTATACTGTGGTGGTGGTTTCTTTGTTGTGTCCAAATGTTGTATGGGCAAGTGACTTCAAGGCATTGAATCTAGGTGTTAATTTATTTTTGATGTTTGTGATGTGTTGTTTAAATGACACTGATGTATTGTATGTTACACCAAGGATTTTGTCTGTGTGTGTGTGTGTGGTAGGGGAGTGTTATGGTGAGGTGTGGAATGTGACTGTGTTCTGCTGTCCAGTTTGTGAGAAGGGTCACTGTAGATTTGGCTGGGGCTATTTTTTGAGGTGAACCATTCGTGTAGTGTGTTGAGGTAAGGTTGGAGGATGTGTGTGGCTGTGTTTGTGTTTTGGTGTGTACACATAAGTGTTATGTCGTCTGCATAGGAAGCTATGTGTATCTGTGGTGTGTGGGGTGTGGGTATGTCATGCATTTATAGGTGCATGTATTGGTTACTTCATTCGCTATAAAAAAGTTAGAGAGAGAGAGAGAGAGGCAACACCACATCAAGTGAGTGGATGATAGTCACTCCTACCCACCACCAGCATTAACATACAGCATAAATAAAACAAAAATTTTGTGTGTAATGAAGTAATGAGGGAAGAGAGAGAGAGAGAAAAACACCACATTAAGTGAGTGGATGATAGTAACCACCTTCTACCACAAATATAAACCGTAAAAAAAACAAAAACAAATGTGTATGTAGTGAAATAATGAGAGAAACACCACATCGCATGAGTGGATGATAGTCACCTTCTTCCACGAACATAAACAGTTAAAAAAAAATTGTGTGTGGTGAAGTAATGATGATAGCCATGACTCAGCAGCCACCCAACCCTGTGTGTCATGATAAGTGAGAGAGAGAGGCAACACCACATGAAGCGAGTGGATGATAGTCACCTCCTGCCACCAGTATAAATAATTAAATAAAACAAATACCATGTGTGTAGTTAAGTAATCAGAGTGTGTGTGTGTGTGTGTGTGTGTGTCATGATGAGAATAACCAGAGAGAGAGAAAAAATAATAAGTCACTAAATATCATATGATAAGAAAAATAAACACAATAAAATTGGGAAAAAATAAATGAATTGCTGAAAATCACTGACAGGGAGAGAGAACACCACATTGCACGAGTGGATGATAGTCGCCCCCCCTCCCACCAACCACAAGTATAATCTAATAAGTACTGTAAATTAAAAAAAAATGAATGTGCAGTGAAGTAATGTGAGAGAGGGAGTGCTACATCATGTGAGTGGATGATAGTCACCTTCATCTACTACTAGGATAAAGAAATAAACAAAACAAAAACTGTGTGTGTAGTGATGAGATGGAGGGATGGAGTGGAGAGGTATATGAGAGGGGGGGGGGGAGGTTGGGGGGTGGGGAGTGAGGGAGTGACGGAGGGGGGAGGAGGGGGGGGGGGGGGTGTAAGTGGGGGGGAGGACAGCGAAATGATGAGGGGCAGGGTGACATGGAGGCGATTTGTTTGTGGCCACCCCTTATGGTATTAAGGCATCTGACTATAGATAGATAGACAGATAGATAGATAGTGAAGTAGTGATGATAGCTATGACTCAGCCGACAAACATCCTCGTGTGTGATGATTAGAGCAGCCTTCCTCCGTAATGGCTGTTTGTGTTTATACTTCACGCTTTCACCGGCTTATTATGGCTGGGGGGAACTCTGCCACTCCTTTACCATCTGTGAGGAACAAAGGGGGGAGACTTTGCTGCTCCTTTACCATCTGTGAGGAACAAAAGGTGGGGGAGGAACTCTTCTGCTCCCTCACCATCTGTCAGGAACTTTACCATCTGTGAGGAACAAAGGGGGAGACTCTGCTGCTCCTTTACCATCTGTGAGGAACAATGGGGGGGAACTGTACTCCTTTTTTACCATCTGTCTCTGGCCTGTGTGTAGTGACTATACTGATAATACCATCTGTCTATATCCATCTGTTTATTTATTGATATCTATTTAAATCCATCTATATATATATATCCGTTTACTGGTATCTGTGTCTGTCTGTCTGAATATCTATCTATCTACTGTTATCTATGTCTGTCTGTCTGTCTCAGTATATCTGTATTTATTGGTATCTATTTGTATCTATCCATCTGTATCTATTTTTCTCTATCTGTTTACTGGTATCTATCTTTGTCTAGGTCTGTTTATCTTTCCGTATCTATTAATATTTATTGGTATCTATCTGTATCTCTCCATCTGTATATCCATCTGTCTATATTTACTGGTATCCATCTGTCTATATTTACTGGTATCCATCTGTCTATATTTACTGGTATCCATCTATATATATCTGTCTGTATCTATTTACTGGTATCCATCTATATATCTATCTGTATCTATCTATTTACTGGAACTCTATGTCTGTCTGTCTATATATCTATCTGTGTTTCTCTCTATTTATCTGTCTATCTCTCAGTGCCAATTAGGGTTAAGGTATTCCTGGCGTAATATTAACTGTTTATTTTTAAGGCAGGGGTGGTATGACAGTTTAAAATCCAGTATATCATTGTAAAATGTGGTATATTCCTGGTATATGGCCAGTATTAGTGGTAGGTGGTGGTGACCATCATCCATTCACTTGATGTAGTGCTGCTGCCTACTTCTTCCTTAGCCTTTATCATTCTTTTTCTGTGCCTGCCCTCCTCTCTTCCTATTTCTCCCATCTTTCCTGTCACTTCTTACTGCTTTTCTTTCCTTTACAGGTGGCTTTACATTGAGTGACAAACCAAATGGTTTCCTGTAAACCAAGAAACCATTTACAATGCTGGGTGGTAACCATATAACCAAACCATACGTGCTCCGTACGTGTCAACAAGTGGGTTGGTGGAGGGTTAGTGCCCCTCCCTGTAAAATAAATAACTCAAAGTCAAATGGCCACCCCTTACGGGATTATGGCGTCTGGCAGTAGATAGATAGATAAATGGCCAGTATAATACTTACCATTTATTTTCAAGATGGCATAAGATCTGGTGTATTCCTGGTATAATATTTGCCATTTGTTTTTTAAGATGTGGCTGGTGATGACAGTGCAAAATCCAATAGCTACCCAGTATCAGTTTAAAACCTGGTATATTCAATCAATCTGAGTGGTGTGTTCCTTTTTGTTTTCGTTTTTGAAGGCTCCAACATTCTTGCATGCGTCAGCCTTGGTCATCTAATGGCGGCTCTCCATGCTGCTCGATCTTTGGCAGCCTCCCTGTTCAGTCCCTTAACCCTGAGGTCATACTTAATGAACTCATCCCAGGTCTTTTTTGGTATATCCCTCGTTGCCCCTCCCCCAGTATTAACATGTCTCATTTTCTGCACCCAATTATCATCCCTCATCCTCTCCACATGCCCAGACCATCTCAGCCTACCTCTCCTCATCACAGCACCAATACACTCCAGTCCCATCCTACCTCTCAACTCTTCCATCATAAACCCAGCCCCCCCAGGCCTTGCACGCAGGGATGCACTGCACATCCACCTAATCATTGTCATTTCTGTACTTTCCAGCCTGTGAATATCCTCTTCCTTTACTGCCCAGGTCTCGCTACCATACAGCATCACATTCCTAACACATGCTGCATACAAAGATTCCCTAGCATATAGGGAGATCCCTCTCAATATCAGGAGAGGCAACAGCTCCCTGAACTTCTTCCAACCACTCCTCACTCCAGCCACAGAGCTGCTCCAGCTCCACCTCCAGCACACAACATGTCTCCCAAATAACAAGACTCTTCCACACACTCAAGAGACTCACCAGCAAGATCACTTCTTTCACGCCTGACAATCTCCACCTGCTCTTCCCAACACACCTCATGCATAAAATCAGCATTATCTTGCAGTCTACCTCTAATACCACTACATCTCTTGTGCACCCACTTATCACAAACACTGCACAAGATGGAATTACTTCCCACGCCCTTGTGACAAATCACACATGGCCACTCTCCCTCTTCTTTGACAGTACCGCCACCGACCCTAGATACCATCACTTTTGTTTTATCTGCATTTACTCTTAAGCCCTTGTGTCCCATACCATCCCTCCACTTCTCAAATCTTTCCTCAGCCTCCCCTTCATTCTCTGCAATCAACACCAAATCATCAGCATACAACATCTCCCAAGGAAGTCCATTTCTGACATCACGTGAGAGGGCTTCAAGTAGCATGATAAGCAACAAGGGATTCAAGACTGACCCCTGATGCACACCAACATTCACGGGAAACTCATCACTCAAAGCTCCATTCACTCTTACCTGGGTGCGAGCACCCATGTACATGGCCATAACCACCCTAACCAGCCACTCTTCCAACCCCAGCTTTCTCATTGCCCACTTCACCACCCCTCTAGGGACTCTGTCAAAGGCCTTTTCCAAATCAACAAAAACAAAATACCATTCCCTTTTCTTTCCAATATATTTTTCCTGAAGCTGTCGAACAATGAATATGGCATCAGTGGTCCCCCTGCCTGGCATAAACCCAAACTGCATCTCATCAATATTCACTCTTTCACCTTCTAGAACTCTCTCTATTACCTTCATTAGCTGATTTAAAAGCTTTATACCTCTATAATTTCCTCTTTCCAGGGCATCACCCTTCCCCTTGCACACAGTTACACTCTTCAGCCAATCATCTGGGACAACACACTCATATACAATCATATTTATCAGGTCAGTGACTAACCTCACTCCTATATCTCCTGAGGCCTTCAACATTTCAGCAGTCAACCCAGACACACCTGCCGCCTTCCCCACCCACATCCTTCCTGTTGCCTCACCCACAGTAGCAGCGTCAATCAGCTCCTGGTATATGGTAATACTTGCTTCCAGTGTGTCAGTGTCGAGTCCGGTATATTCCTGGCATATTGTGGTATAATATTTGCCGAATATCTTCCAGACATGGCTGGTGATGAGGTATTATCCGGCGCATCAACGCCATCGGAAGCACAGGAGGCCATGGAGCAGCCCAGCGTGTCAACCTCGACCGTCGAGCGTCACGCCCCCAGGGTCAACTGCCCCGAACACATTGTAAGTATCTGTCTGTCTGTCTGTCTGCATGTCTTTCCGTTTGTCTGTGTTTGTTTTTCTCTCTGTCTGTGTGTCTGTGTCCTTGTTTGTCTGCTTGTCTGTGTCTGTCTGTCTGTCTGTCTTTCTATCTCCATGTGTCCCAGTCAACTTCCAGAACTCCGTAAGTCTGTCTGTATCAGTCCGTCTGTCAAGTTATATGTCCTTCTGCCTCATTTGTCTGTCTGTCTTCCATTTAGCATCAGATGCCTTAAAAGAGGTGGCCGCATACAAGCCGCCCCCATGTTGCCCTCGACACTCCTTATCTATCTTTTATATATCTCTTTTATCTATTTCTTTTATCCATCTATCTATTATCTATCTTTTATCTATCTGTTTTTCTGTCTGTCTGTCTATACCTCACCAGATGCCTTAATCCTGTAAGGGGTGGCCACACACAAATTGCTTCCACATTGCTTGGTCATTTGGCTTCCCCCCCTCCAACTCACCAGTCCCTCTCTCATACCTCTCTCTCCTCTGCATCTCTCCATCTCATCCTTGGTCTCCCCCTCCTCCTCTCCCCCTCAGTCTGTCAGTATTTTAACCTTTTGCATCCCTTTTCTGTCCAACTCACAAATGCAAGAGTTAACTGATAATCCCAGCCCTTCATGTATGCAACAGGTCAACTATAGAACTGTCTTCCTCTGTTTCCCTCTGCCTATGACCTCCAGGCATCTCAAAATGAATGTATCTTGAATCTCTCATTATTTTTTCCTTCATGGGGGTAGTAATCTTGCAGGCTTCTCACCATTTGTTCCTTCTTCCCTGAATTAAAAAAATAAAATCTTTTAACAATTTCTTTCTAATATAAAGAGGGGGAGGGGGTAGGGTTGCAAAAGGCCGACCTGAAAACCTGGGATGAGGTCATAGAGTGTGACCTCAGGGATAAGGGACTGAAAACGGTGGCTGCCAGAGATCAAGCAGCATGGAGAGCCACGATTAGGTGTCCAAGGCTGATGCATGCGACCACGTTGGATCTGAAACAAAACAAAAAATGAAACAGTTGTCTTTGCCGCTGCCACATGATTTTCTTAGGCTTAGCAAAGGGATTTTGTACTAGAAGGATTTGTGGAAGGATTAGCTAACTCTGGTTCATAAAATACTGTATGTCTTGACTAAATACAAGTGTTAGGAGGAGGAGGATGAATTATAAAGACATTCATCGTCCCACTGAGTTAACGGTTGATGTGTGTAGACATTTACCCCTACGCTTTCAAAGTGTATACGTATTTCTTTTCATCATTTTCTGGACCTCCTTTCCCACACTAGGGCAGGGTGAGGAGTAGCAACGTCTCGACAGCCACGTTTGCGCAATCCAATGGGCCACACTTCCATTCACTCATCATTCAAGCCCACGGATTCCTGGCTCTATCTTTTCATACTGTATTGATATTTCTCTGTACGCAGCTGACTTACTGCGCTCTAAAGACAGATCCTAGAGGTTGATGTGTTTAGGGAGGAGACCGAGACACTGTGCCTCCAAGCTAGTTGATGGTTTGAGATATCCAGTCCTGTATCTGATAATTCTACATTCTCACTCTGTATTGTACTTATACAGCACTGAGGTGGTTTGGCCATGTGGAGAGGAGGGAGAGTGAGAGACTGATGAGAAGAGTGTATGTGAGTGAGGTGGAGGGGGGGAGAGGGAGGGGGAGACCAAGGATGAGATGGAGGGATGGTGTAGAGAGGTATATGAGAGAGGTGGGTGTGAGCTGGGAGCAGGGCAGTGAAATGGCAGGGGACAGGGTGACATGGAGGCGATTTGTTTATGGCCACCCCTTACAGGATTGAGGCGTCTGGCAGTAGATAGATAGATAGAGACATTTTCATACACCACTTGTATTTCTCGTTCTACATAGCTGACTTCTTCCTCTCTAAAAACAGATCCTACTGATAAATGTATGTGAAGAGGAGACCAGCACCCTGTACAATCTGGCTGATGGTTCCAGGTTCCTAGTTTATTATATGTAAGCAAGTACAGTAGTAGGGGAGCGGGAGGGGGAGACTGAGGATGAGATGGAGGGATGGAGTGGAGGGTTATATGAAAGAGAGGGGTGTGAGCTGGGAGCAGGGCAGTGAAATGGCTGAAGACAGGGTGACATGGAGGCGATTTGTTTGTGGCCACCCCTTATGGGGTTAAGGCATTTGCCTGAAGATAGATAGATAGCTGGAAGTACAGTAATCCAGTACCTTTAGGTCAGAAACTAACTACAATTACATTTTCCTCGTACAGATCATTGTGGTTGCCGTGTGTAAGGAGACCAGCACACCATACAGACAAGCCGATGGTTAAAAATTCCCTGCTCGTTATATAGTTAATGAATAGTCTAGATTCTTTACAGGTGAGAAACTAACTACAACTACCATACATTTTCTTGGTACAGATCCTGGTGGTTGACGTGTGTAAGGAGGACACCAACACACCATACAAGCTGGCCGATGGTTCCAGGTTCCCAGCGCTGTACATGGTGAAGCGCGCCCTCACCCTCTTCCTGCAGAATAAGCACGCCATTGACCACAGGCATAAGTTTGCACTGGTCGTACTTCATGAAGGTCCCATCTGGGTGAGTGACTTATCATTACTTATTGTATTTAGTTATGTTTGATCAGCTGATTGGGTCAGGTGTGGGGAAGGGGATGGCTCCATTATGATGTGGCAGGGGTAAACCAGCCCTGCTCTCGGACCCTGCTGTGGATGGCGTTGGATTGCACTGCGCAGTTGACCCTCATGTGGTGGGGTGTGGTGAGGAGTGGTCCCTTCTCCCCTTGGAGGCTAAAATATGAGTTAATATGTGTGTGTGTGTGTGTGTGTGTGTGTGTGTGGATGAGTAATTTGGTAAGTGTGTTGTCCTGTCTTGGCTACTCTCCTATGGGAAAAAAACCTAGGTGTATATTTATTTTAAGTCTGAAAATTTATGATGTTAACTCCTGGGATAGTACAGGTATACAGCGTATAATCTTACCTAACCCACATTAACCTTACCCTTCCCTTCCCTCCCCTCCCTTCCCATCCCTTCCCTTCCCTTCCC
>JAGKTI010025164.1:0-14085 GCA_018397915.1 Birgus latro
CATCCAGGGCATCATCTGGTGAAAAAAAAATCTTTCTCTCTCTCAGTCTTACCATAGTGCCACACATAAGTTTGCATAGGGGTGGAGCAGTTAAAGGTGAGGCACGGCCACTGGAAGGGTAGCACAGCCTGAGCTGTGGCTTGCAACGCAATGCTACCCAACCTGAGCTGTGGCTCGCAATCCACGGGTTAAAAGAGATTTTATGTATTCCTCATTAGCACTGTAATTGGTATGAATATTTGGGGTCAGAATTCTTGGGCATAAATGGTGAGTGAATGAATATGTGACCCATTTAATGGGACTTGCTGTGGATTAGCACTTCCCTCCGTAATGCTTTGTCTCGCTCTTTAGATCATACCTTACCCCATCCTTAGATTGGAAAGGAGGTAAAGATGATGATAATGATGATGATGGTACATGATATTATACAGAAGAATATTTGCATCTTATACAGAAATAAACTATTAAGGAAGAGGTAGCAGGAAACCTTTATCTGTGTCTAGTAAAAACAGAGATATTATAAGACAGAAGTACTATATAGATACTGTACTGTATATACATGGGCTAATGCCAATACTGTGTATTATGACAGTGTGTGATACTCAATATTATTATGAATGTTATTTAGATCTTTTATGATAGCTGGAAATGTTGCATGGGAGAGGCACAGATTAGAGCTTGATTTCTTTATTATCTTTAATGTTTTGGGCTAGACAGGGCTCTCAGAAGATGGGTTGAGCAGTTAAAGAATCCAGGCTCTAACCTGTGTCTCTCTCCCACCCAACATTTCCATGAATGATATTCTTTATGTGTACTCTCTTGATAGCGTCTGATTGTGTTCCTCCTTTATTTCTGAATCCTGCACATCTCTATAATCCCAGGAAACTGGGTTAGGATGGCCATAACTATATTCAGTATAGTGTATTAATATTTTCATTTAACTAAGTTTGTTGGATATGTTGTCATTGGTGACTGTACAGTGAAAAATGGTGTTGGAGAGTGCCATGTATGTAATGGCATCAGTATATATAAACATTCTTCATTTTCCTCCATGGCCACCCAAAAGGAGCATAGTGGGTTGAAGGAAGAGTGCAGGTCTGAAGTCCACTGGCTTCATGTCCAGATAAACCACGAGCCACAACCACAAATTAAGAGATCTTGCATATGGTGCTCATTTTTTTTCTTTCTTGGAAGGAACAATTTTGTCGGCTTCTGGCCTGTGGTTCCTTCTTCCTTGCATTAAAAAAGCAACAACAGTTTCGTTTCGTTTCGTTTTTGAAGGCTCCAACATGCTTGCATGTGTCGGCCTTGGTCACCTAATGGCGGCTCTCCACGCTGCTCGATCTCTGGCAGCCTCCCTATTCAGTCCCTTAACCCTTAAGTCACATTTAATAATGATAAATTATTGTAAACACGTGCCTCATGTAATCTGTGTGGCCAGTATAAAACACATAGATATCTAAGTAGTGCTTGTGATTAATTAGTTCTTGTGGTTTGTATGATGCATTTATAGCTTAGAGATGCCTAGTAATGCCTGGGAAACAGCTGACTCCCATTCTTTGTTAAGTTTAAAGCCTATATCATAAGATTGCTCAAGATTAGTTAATGCTTCAGAGTTGTATGGCAGGTTAAAGCACACGAGACATTATAGATATACAGGTAGTGTAAAGCACACAAATATCCTAAAAATATCAGGGCTCACTTAACACATGTGATTTGTAAGAAAACTTGAAAGCATATTATTGAATTAATGCAGGAGATTGGGTAACTCTTGTAACTCTCCTAATGATAATTGCATTTTGTTTTGTTGATTTGCAGTGCATTTTTGCCTTCATGGCACTGCAACACACACACACATGCACACCCATATACTTGATATACTTCACCTTCACAGCATCAAATGCAGCTCAGAAACAATGCTCTTTGCATTCACACTACAGCCCATAATACAGTACAACTTAAAAACAACCCACTTTGCATACATTGTTATTCTGCCTCTCACACAACATTAAATTTACTTTACAAACAAACCTGTATGCCCTCTTGTTAATCCAGCCACTCATACCACAACACACAAACTCTTTTCTTGAATTTCTCTTGTCACAACACAAAATATTGTACTCGCAAACATTTCATTCCGACATTGATACAAATCCTCGTGCCACAAGCAGTCAAATTCACAAACATTCCATATACTCTGTTATTGATGTAGTCCCTCATGCCACAGTACATTAAGGCCAGTATTCTTGTTGGTTAAGGAAGCTCCATAACACCACTTTGTAAGTGATTTGTTTATTACACCTTATAGTCCTATTGTGTGTGGCATCAGTCCTTCCAATATTGCCATATTCTGCCTAAATAATGTTCAGAAGGATATTAACCAGCCAAAGCCAAAAGTAAATAACCAAGCAAGAGGTGACTGGAAGCATCCTCACTCTACAATAATACAACCCTTTTCCTATGTGTTAATCAAGCATTGAGTTCAGCAATGAGGAAGAGGCAGGGGAGGTGAACATATTTTGTTGTTTGACTGCACCTCTTGCACCTGACTTCCACAACACACAGTCCTTCAAGATAACCCCAACACAACACCTGGCTGATGTGGCTGGTTCTCTGCAGGCCATGGGGTTGACATTCAGCCACAACAATAGCTACAATACTTATCATTTGTCTTCAGAGTTTAAATTTCCGTTATGCAATATTTTTCACTTTAACTAGGCATGAAATTACCATCTCTTCATCGTCATTGCTGCTTGAGCTGTAACAATAGATTAACTAGAATAGGGTCCAAGTCAAGAAGAAGTGTTATTGAAGGATGTAGAGTCATAATGTCTCATTCTGTCACTGGCTACATGAAATTGATCATCAAATGATGAAAATCCTGGCCAAGGATGGCAGAGGACTGGAAATGCAGGTCAGTCTTGAAATCCTGGGCAATCTCATGGACGAGACGCTGGAATGGCAGCTTCCTGATAAGCAGCTCAGTGCTCTTCTGGTAGCGACGGATCTCACGCAGGGCGATGGTGCCAGGAAGTGAATGAACTATTCAGAATTTGTAGTCTGCAGTCGACTGGAATTTCAAGATAATGTTTGAATTCAAATAGTCATACATAGTAACGAGACAGATGTGTAACCCAATCTTTATCACAGGCACATTTTTTTGTACTATTGTTATAGTACTGAGATTGTATTTAAATTTATTTTCTTGGATTTGTATCTCAAGATGAAATATATATTTATGTATATTCAAGATGAAATATATATATATATATATATATATATATATATATATACATACATACTCAGGCTGTGTCCAGTGCATGTTAAGTTTGTGAAGTAGGTATGAGGATGATGATTCTGACTGAGTATGAATATATTTAGACAAATATAAACAATTAAATTTAAAGTAAGTATTTGTTCTCCCTCAGTATGGTTCTAGAAAATACAGTACCATCAAGGATACGTGCTGGTCACTTACCCAGAACCAGTTTGCCATGTTTAAGTATTTTGTATTGTTGTTACCACCACATGATTTAACTACAGAGCATTAGGGAAGTACTTGGAGATGGGTTAAACATGTGAACAGAATGGAGAATAAGAGTCTGACTAGGATAGTGTATGTGAGGGGGAGCAGGAGACCAAGGATGAGATGGATGAACAAGGTGGTGAGATGTAGAGAGAGGGGTGTGAGCTGGAGAAAAGGCAGTCTGATTGTGTAGGACAGAATGAAAGAGGTGATGTGTTTGTGGTCACCTCTTATGGAATCAAGGCCTGTGGCCATAGATAGGTAGAAAGACAGAGATTGTAAGTGGAACGGTGAGATATACTGTACTGCAGTCATCGTTAACTCCTTCACTAAAAAGGAACTTAATGAACTGCATAGTGTTGTCCCAAGCAGGCAGGAGAAGCTTAAAAAAAAAACTTCATCTTATTGAGTGGATTACAGGGAATATTCCAGGTGTATCGTAGCATTTCTTTAGTGATTTATTCTGAACATTACACCTCAGTATCCTTTACTGTAGTGTGGTATTGATGCAAACTGTGTCACCACTAAAATGATGTAAATGGCACCCAAGATAATGTTAGGGTATAACATGCAAAATAAATCAATAAGGAAGGGGTGCTTATGAAGCCTCGTATAGCACCAAGAATACTGTACTGGCCAAATGTTGACCCTGGCAGTCTAGCCCAGGACCCCTACACCTGACATGGGTACCACGGGACTCTATCTCCACTGCAGGGCCGGGCATGTGCAGAGGGAGAGTGGTAAACAATTAACCCTTCCCAGTGCTGGTGTATGGAGAAGGGGTGTGATGCATGTGAAAGTAAAAGCACTGTATTGTCTGTGTGTCAGAGTATGCAGTGTGTATGTATGTCATTGGTGGAACTGACAGTACAGTACAATGTATGCAAGCTGATGGAAGGACATACCACCAGCAGACTTCTTATGTTCATATTGGTATGAGCTTGAATCCTAGACTCAAGACTCATCACAGGGTGAGTTAGTAGCATTGGACCATCATAGATCCAGTTTGAGTCAGATTTATTCATTTATTTATTTATCTTTTTAGGGGCATTTATGTGATCTGTATTGGTACTGTAGGTTGAGGCATCGAATATCCACTCACTGGATGCAGTGCTGCCCTCAAGAAACTACACAAAGTGGCAAGCCAACTAGTTTCTTGTAGCTTCAGGAAGCCATTTACTACATTGGGTGTTGACCATGTAAGCAAATGAATGCCTAGTGATCTACTGGGTTACGGTGCTTCAAATGAATGCCTCCCAAAAGGCTTACATCAGAGGGATGTTATAGTTTATTGCCCATACATTATAAGTTTGAGTTAATTAGCCAAGCCCTGGACCCTAAAATTGGTCAGTGTAAGATTGCATGATACACATTAACATGGAAGTCGCAGTTACTTATTTCAGTATTCTTATTCGTTTGGGAATCAACTGCATTTAAGGTAGAAAAAAAAATTAAAGCTTTCATGTACCAGTAAGAAAATGGCCCAGCTTTGTGTAAATTACGTCAAACATGGTAACATGCTGATAAGCAGAACTGAAGATTGCATAACAATACCAAGCAGCGCCGATTTGGATAATTCGGTGCTTTAGGATATCTCATCCAATATGTTTACTTGTATGATAAATGTTATTAAGTGAGAAGATGTGATTATAATTTGATTAATTATATGCTAAGTTACTCAACTTCACAGCAATTTATAGCCAGTATAGTACAGAACATGCAAATAGAAGACGGCAGAATGTTCAGATCTAGAGTCTTGCAGTGCATCCAAGATGGTGGAGGAGGGAGGCTGTCCGTGATCATCATCCAATCGAATCGTTGTGATAAGGTACGTGATGGCTCGACAGGTTATATTAGTTTGTTCACGAAGTTCTCATCATGGTCACCAAACATAATCTTGGATCCAAGATAGTTTTCACTCTACCAATAATTTGGTCACTCAAATATGTTTGAACTTAGCCCAGCCCTGGCCCCTAAATTGGTCAGTGTAAGATTGGATGTTAGATATCAACATGCAAGTCACAGTTACTCATTTCAGTGTGTGGATGAGTAAATAGGGAGTGTCGTCCTGTCTCGGATACCCGTCTTTTGGCGGGAGAAGTAGACCAACATATTGTCATACTGGTGGCGTCCAATTTCAACATTGCAACCTTAAGATTACTGTGGTTTTTTTTTTTTTTTTTTTTTTTTTATGAACTTTGGCCGTGCATTTCACATGATGCTGTTTGTTTTTCAGGTTATTATGTGATATTGAATACATGCATAGTTTTTGGTTTGGCTAAATGAGATTGCATCACTCAGTATTGTTGCTACTTTCAGATTATAATTTTTTCAATTTGTAGGAGCAACTTTTAGTGGTGGAAACGTCCCCAAGTTGAATAAAATATCGAGTAAAAAATAAGAGAAAATTAGATGGTTTTTGACATTGTTTTGTGCGTCCCTGCGTTCAAGGCCTGGGGAGGGCTGGGTTTATGATGGAAGAGTTGAGAGGTAGGGAGTATATTGGTGTTGTGATGAGGAGAGGTAG
The DNA here is from genome assembly GCA_018397915.1 of Birgus latro. Lineage (NCBI taxonomy): Eukaryota > Metazoa > Arthropoda > Malacostraca > Decapoda > Coenobitidae > Birgus > Birgus latro. Next base: position 6,054 of record JAGKTI010025164.1, read on the forward strand.
GCTGAGGTGGTTTGGACATGTGGAGAGGATGGGGGATGATAATTGGGCACAGAGGGTGAGAAGTGTTAATATTGGGGGAGGGGTAGACCGAGAAAAAAAAAAAAAATGGAGAGCCGCCATTAGGTGACCAAGGCCGACGCATGCAAGCATGTTGGAGCCTTCATAAACGAAACGAAACGAACATTTTCAGAATCTTTTATTCAGCTCAGGAGAAACTGTGCCATAAGGGTTGGATTTAACCAATGTAAGACGCCTTGCCTGAGTTGAGTGAAATAGTGTGGAGGTAGCAATAAGAAACTAACGTTATCGTATCGGAATTATTATTTTGCCATTTGTTTATGTGATTTATCAAAGGCAAATGTGTGTTTACTCATACAGACTGAATCAAACCCGAACTTGAGGGCATAAAATGACATGGGAAAAACCAAGCGATATTTAAAAATTATCTGCTTTTTAAAAACTGGGTAGGACCTTTTAATAAATATGCGCCTTGCTGTCTGTTCTGATGCTGAACCCTATACAGATTGAATCGCTCTTCAGCTTCCAACATATTTGATGCACATCATTGTCATCTTGGTCATAATCACCCTTTTCATCATTATGGTTGTCATCAGTATTAGCCTGTTAAATCCTCGTCACATCATCACCATCCCAGTTCTCACTAAGTTGTGTGGAGGAAATTCAGAGATACCGGTAGGACAAGATACAGGAAGTAAAGTATAAAACCAGTTGTTATTGCCTTCCATAAACAAAACAGGCTAAGTGGCCGCTACCGCTACTTACATTTACAGTATCCTTTCAGTACATTTACTTTTTTTTTTATTATTTCAGATGGAGCTACCAAACATTTTGTGAAGTTCTGTTCTACCCAAACTGCCTACACCTTCCCATACCGGTTAGTCTCTCTCTCTCTCTCTCTCTCTCTCTCTCTCTCTCTCTCTCTTGTGACATGGTGGGTCTTGAAGATCGGTATGATTTAGTTAACAAATTTCGAATAACTAAACTTTTCTCTGGCATCCCATCTCGTATTTATCAGGCCTTTGCAAGTATTTTTATCTTTATTACAGTCGTCTTATGAATTTATGTATGGATATGTATTAATATGGTTTTGTAAGTGTATTATTTTTTTAATCGTATTAATGCGTGTATTTTCGTATATTCAGATTTATTTATAGCCTTTCATTTTTTATTGCACTGTCAGGAAGAGCATTGTATCTCTGTTTTGTCTTTATCTGTATTGATGTGTTACTTGTTTATTTATATGATAGCCGTAAGGGGAGAAAGAAGATTTTTTATTGCACTGTCAGGAAGAGCAGTGTATCTGTGTTGTATTTATATTATCTGTGTATTGATGTATTGTTTATATGGCAGCCTTAAGGGGAAAAAGAGGGGGTGATGAAGGTGATATGATGTTGATGGTGTTAGTGGTGGTGGATGTAACGATGATGAGAGTGGTGGTGGTGGTGGTGGTGATTTATTTATAATTTCTGTGTATGTATGAATATTTTTCGATAATGAACTTTATGTAGGCAGTTTTGTGTGTGTGTATGTGTGTGTAACTGCAATGTGAGGAGGAGGCGTCGGGGGTAGGGGGTATGACTGTCTCATGATTACTGTCGATTGTCAGTCAAAACTCTCTCTCTCTTTCTCTCAGGTTTGTTTTTCCTACAGAAAACAGGCTTAACATTTGATTCCGTACGACGCGCGCGCGCGTGTGTGTGTGTATTTCAAAGCACAAAACAACATGATTTTAAGCATGTGGCGAACAGACTTTCCTCTATACGTGATTTGATAAATGAGAGGAATGAAGGCAGAAGGGGAGGAGTGAAGGAAGGAAAAGAGGAGAGAAGTAAAAGGAGGAGGGAAGGAAGAAAGGTGGGGAGGAAGGAAGGCAGGAGGGAATGCGAGAAGGAAGGGAGGATGATAGAAAGGAAGGCACGATACTGGATAAGGCCATTGGGCTTCTCTGATATTTTCTACAGTTGTTAGTTCCTCGTTCCTTAATGTACAGTATTTAAATATAAGGAAGAGGGAGACACTGTTATGTGGAAGAGAGTTGTAATATAGTGAGAGAGGAGGAAGAGGAGTGGCTGAGAGAATGAGAGTATCATGTATGAGTAGCAATTCTTCCCTGGCCATCTTCTGACATGATAGATAGATAGATTGATAGATAGACAGATAGATACTGATTTAAATGTCCTGCCACACAGGGGAAACAGAATTAGTGCTGGTAGAATGAGCAGACACAAATAGGTGAAGGAAGAAGTAGGGAGAAAGGAGGACAGACAGAAACAATGATAGGGGTGAAGGAAGATGTAGGAAGAGAGGAGGACAGTGTCAGTGATAGAGCGAAGGAAGAAGTAGGGAGAGAGGAAGTTAGTGATAGAAGTGAAGGAAGAAATTGGAAGAGAGAAACTTTCACAAGTAGTTTCACTGTGTGTGTGTGAGAGAGAGAGAGAGAAAGGCAATGTGCATGTCGTTCCTGATCCTGGGCAGCAGTATATTGCAGAGTTGTCATTAAATTGATAACAGTTATTTTCTGTGTCAGACTTCAGTATAACAACAATAACAAGACATTCCAGTGGTTCTAAAATAAGTGATTTTGTTGGTGTTCAAGTGAGGTTTCTATTTGTGTGTCTGTTTGCCTATTTATCTTGCCAGACGCCTTAATCCCGTAAGGTGTGTTATGCTATGTACTCGAGGCTCCAACCTCTTGCTTTCTGAGTATGAGGAACTGATCTGGGGTTCTTTTCAAGACCTATTCTAGAGCATGCAACCAGAGGAACAGGGCTCAGAAACACAGGCCAGCCAATCTTACACATATATTGTCATACAGGCATACAGTACTGGGCAGAAAATTGGTTTAGCTATTAAGGTTTTAAATTTCCCGGTCTAGCGCGGCCTCAGGATTACCTTTGTTGCTGCGCTAGTGGAAGTAGATCGTTGGGTGGTTGGCTTTTTTTGTAGTGGTGGTGCAGTTGTGAAGGATGAGTATTTAGTGCAATGTGTTGATGCTAATGACTTGGAGCCAAGACAAGGTGGAGGTAAAGAGAGATTGGGAGTTGGTGTGGAAAGTGGATGCAGGCAGGCAGACCACTGTGGTGTTACTCCGCCGCCTTCCTGGTCGCCATTAGCGAGTTGGTGCAATTTTCGTGTATGTGCTCTACTTTCTCTTCGTACTTATGCTAAGTTGCACTGTTTTCCTCATACTCCTTCTCTGCTTCTTCCCACTCCCGACATAGACATGTTTTCCACCCCTAGAACCAGGCCATCTTTTGCAATTGAGCTCGTACTCTCCTCTCGCATTCCTCTCTTGCTATTAGTAATGTTTTTTCTTACCGCACATGTCTTTTTCCCCCCTGGCTACTTCCGCGACCTCACATTTGTTCTTCCATTTTCCCCTATTCCAAGTCCAGTTCTTCTTCATTCTCCGTGCTCGGTTTTCTGACCATCTCTCCCGCCATTCCTCTGCAGTCCCTATATACACTGATGGTTCAAAAACTCCGGAGGGTGTTGGCTTCGCGATCCTCTTTCCTGACACCTTTTATCATTTTAGTCTTCCTACTTATGCAAGTGTTCTAACAGCAGAGTTATATGCCCTCTGGTTTGCGTTGCGGTATATTTGTCGTGCCTCCTCTCCCTCATTTGTAATATTCTCTGATTCATATAGTGCGCTATCCCTTCTTCAGTCACCTGCTTCTCATCCTTTAGTCCTTCGTATCTTGGAATGGTTGTTCCGTATCTCCTCTCGTCGTAAAACAGTCCGGTTCTGTTGGGTTCCAGGACATGTGGGCATCGCGGGCAATGAACATGCTGATCAGTTGGCTCGCTTGACTGTTGCCAAAGATGCCACTCCTTCCTTCCTCATTCCAGTCTCTGATTTTCTTCCTGCCCTAACTTCCTTCCTTCAGCACCGGTGGCAGTCTTGCTGGGACTCTATCACTAATAATAAACTACGTGTTGTTAAACCATTTATTTCTCCTTGGCTAGCCCCTTGCCACCGTAATAGGAGATGGGAGACTGCTTTAGCTCGTCCTAGAATTGGTCATACTAGACTTACCCACTCATATTTGATGTCTGGTGGTCACCCTCCCCCCTGTACGCATTGCAATACCATTCTCTCTATACGTCATATTTTCCTTGATTGTCCTCTTTACACTGTACAGCGACGTATTTCCTTTCCTTTTTTGTCTTCCCTCCAACGTCCTCCCCTCCTTTCGGATTTTCTCCGAGAATCATCATATTTTTCCTGCCATGTCCTTCCTTACCTCTATTGGTCTTCTTTCCAACATCTAACTCCGTTCCTGACGTCACCAACCCCATCTGTGATATGATATACTTTTTCCATTGACCCAATTTCTTCACAATGCCGTGTCTGTATTTCCGGCCCGACCAGCATACATAACTTGTAGCCGATGATCTGGCTTTGTGCTGGATTTTGGCACTAGGTACCTATTGTTCTTCTTCTTCTTGGCCATGGTTTAGACTCTGTCCTGGATTATGTATCTCCCTCAAGAGAGGTGAGTGCTGTAGCCTTGTTTGTGGTAGATTAAGGGGAGCCGGAGGCCATAATGAGGTGGAATAGTTAGGATATCTGAGTGGCGGTGGTTGCTGTGGGCCAGTAAACAAAATGCATTCCCAGTATTAGATAAAATATATATATATTTCTTTATAACATTTATTCCTAGGCTGTGTCAAGCAGTGGTAGTGTCAATTGCATTAATTTAACGTATCTTTATTGTATAGTTATCGATAATAGATCATGGTAGGTGGTGGTGGCGGTGGTTTGTAGGGGGAATGGAGGGGAGGGATGACGTAAGGGAGGGGGAGGAAGCGGTGGAGGGAAGGAGAAAGACGAGAGGTGGAAAGGAAGGAAATGAAAGTAGGAAAAGCAAGAAAGGAGAGGGGGGGGTGGAGGAAACAAGGGGTGTGATGGGAGGGAGGTGAGAGAAACTGGTGGTGGTGGTGATGATTGGTGATGGTGGTGGTGGTGGTGATAGGTGGTTATGGTGGTGGTGGTGGTGATAGGTGGTTATGGTGGTGGTGGTGATGATGGTGTTGGCGGTGATGATGGTGGTGGTGGTGATAGGTGGTTGTGGTGATGATTGGTGGTGGTGGTGATGATGATGATGGTTGTGGTGGTGGTGGTGGCGGTGATGATGGTGGTGGTGATAGGTGGTTGTGGTGATGATTGGTGGTGGTGGTGGTGATAGGTGGTTGTTGTGGTGGTGGTGATAGGTGGTTGTTGTGGTGGTGGTAGTTTGTGGTGGTTGGTGGTGGTGGTGGTAATTGCAGTGGTGATATAATCCTGAGATCATTCAGTCATTATTATAGGTGTAACCATCATCATCACCCTATTGATAGAGTGTGTGTGTGTGTGTGTGTGTGTGTGTGTGTGTGTGTGTGTGTGTCGAATATTCTAGAAACTAAGAGAACGAACGAGAGAGGGGGGGGGAGAGGAGGTAAGGAGCGATGGAGGTGGGAGGATGGTGGATGGAGGAAGCATGTTTTTCAAGGAGGAGGAAGGAAGATTGATAACAAGAGATGGAGAGATAAGGAGAGAGGAAGGAAAGAAAAGGTAAGAGAGGGGGAGGAGGGGAGAACTAACGGGGGTGGAGGGAAGGGAGCAGGACTGGAGGAAGAGTGCTTTTCAGGGAGGAGGAAGAAGTGGAAGGAAGACAAAGGAGAAGGAAGGAGAGGAAAAAAGGAAGGAAGGAGAGAGAGGGGTGGAGGAAAGAGGGGGTGTGAAAGGAGGGAGGTGGTGGAGGAAACTAGTGGAGGGAGGGAGGGAATGTGGGGGTAGGTGGAATGTGCCGGAGTTGGGTCAGTCAGGCTGCAGCAATCACGGGTGAAGGGGTACAGTTTGGGTAAGTCATTTTAGCCTTTATCTCGCCATTAATTGCCTCGTTGGTGAGGATATTGATGTCAACTTGCCTCAGTGTTTCTAAAGCTGCCTCAGGTGATTGCAATGGTACGGAAATAGCAGGCCAGAGCTGGGTGTGCACTTTGGGTGGGGTGTGTGGGTGTAGTGTGGGGTGTGTGTGTGTGTGTTAGATTTTGGAGTGTGTATGTGTGAAGGTTTTGGGTATGTATGTGTGCAGATTTTGGGTGTGTTTTTGTAGGTTGGGGTGTATGTGTGTGTGTGATTGGGATGTTTGGAGATTGGGGTGTGTGTGTGTGTGTGTGTGTGTGGAGATTGGGGTGTGTGTGTGTGTGTGTGTGGAGATTGGGGTGTGTGTGTGTGTGGAGATTGGTGTGTGTGTGTGGAGATTGGGGTGTATTTGTGTGGAGATTGGGGTGTATTTGTGTGGAGATTGGGGGGGGGGTGCAATGTTGGCTTTCAGTCTTTGCATTTTCATGGTTATTATGGATTTGTGTGTGTATGTGTGATGGCTTACAAGGCTTTTCTTTTTCAGGGGTGTGAGTTGGGGAGAGGGCAGCCTGACAGTGAAGAAAAGAAGGACCTGGAGGTGAAGCAATGTGTGGGCATTCTCTCCAGCATCGGCCATGAGAGAGACTGCTACCACACTACCACAACCATCACTTTGGGGGACATTTACTTGGACTTAATAGGTGAATATGCCAAAACCTTCTTTATCATTATTATTATTATTTTATTATTATTATGAAGGGATGCCTTTTATAGTGAGATGAGGAGAGTGGTGGCTGAACAGGTAGATAGAGACGTTAATGAACAGTATAGAGCCCTTAAGAACAACCTCTTGAGAGTTACCGATGCAATATGCGGTTGGACAAGAGGCCCACCAAGACATAAAGTAACTTGGTGGTGGGATGAGGGTGTAGAAGCCGCAGTTAAGGAGAAAAGAAGGCTTTTTCGGGAATGGAAGAAAGGTGGTAACAGGGAGGAGTACTTGGCTGCCAAGCGCAGGGCTAGAAGAGAGGTATACAGGGCGAAGTCTGAGTCACAGAGACTTTTACTTGATAATCTAAATCATGGAGGATGGAAAAATAGGGTTTTTAGGGTGGCAAATCAGGTGAAAAGGGATAATCGGGACATTGTAGGCGAGCAGTGTGCGAAGAATGATGAAGGAAGGGTAGTGGTGAACAGTGAGGATATTAAAGATGCTTGGAGAGAGCATTATAGCCGGTTGTTGAATGAGGAGTTTGATTGGGATAGGGAAGGTTTGGAGCCAGCTGATCCAGTGTTTGGCCCTTGGCCTTTGATTGACGCTGCTACTGTGAGTCAGGCAATAGGCAGGATGCGGGTAGGGAAGGCGGCAGGTGTGTCTGGGTTGACTGCCGAAATGTTGAACGCCTCAGGAGATACTGGGGTGAGGTTAGTCACTGACCTGATAAATATGATTATATATGAGTGTGTGGTCCCAGATGATTGGCTGAAGAGTGTAATTGTAAATGTGTACAGAGGGAAGGGTGATGCCCTGGAAAGGGGAAATTACAGAGGTATAAAGCTCTTAGATCAGATAATGAAAGTACAGTAATGGAGAGAGTTCTAGAAGGTATGATTAGAGAAAGAGTGAATATCAATGAGATGCAGTTTGGGTTTATGCCAGGCAGGGGGACCACTGATGCCATATTCATTGTTCGACAGCTTCAGGAAAAATATATTGGTAAGAAAAGGGAATTGTATTTTGTTTTTGTTGATTTGGAAAAGGCCTTTGACAGAGTCCCTAGAGAAGTGGTGAAGTGGGCACTGAGAAAGCTAGGGTTGGAAGAGTGGCTGGTTAGAGTGGTTATGGCCATGTACGTGGGTGCTCGCACCCAGGTAAGAGTGAATGGAGTTTTGAGTGATGAGTTTTCCATGAATGTTGGTGTGCATCAGGGGTCAGTTTTGAGTCCCTTGTTTATCATGGTGCTTGAAGCCCTCTCACATGACTTCAGAGATGGACTCCCATGGGAGATGTTGTATGCTGATGATTTGGTGTTGATTGTGGAGAATGAAGGGGAGGCTGAGGAAAGATGTAAGAAGTAGAGAGATGGTATGGGGTACAAGGGCTTAAGGGTAAATGCAGATAGAATAAAAGTGATGATATCTAGGGTTGGTGGCGGTACA
>JAGKTI010025167.1:0-14084 GCA_018397915.1 Birgus latro
TGGATCGGTCGATGTCTGCATACTTAGGACTAAACTTCACCTTCCTCTCCACGTTTCGTTTGGTCTTCGAAGCGAAATCAGCCATGTACTGCTGTAGTTTGTCTCGGGACTTCTTGATATCAAACAAGGTGGAGCGAGGGAGGTTAAACTCACGTAGGATACGTCCTGTTGACCACCCGGCATCCACCTTCTCCAGTATCTGCCTCTTCTTCTCCAGAGTCAGAACCACTTTCTTCCTCTTCTCAGGAGGCGGGGCCATCATTACACACATGATGAAGGTGAAGAGCAGTATCAAGCACTGTAGGAGGTAGGGTATCACCACAAAAGCAATCACTTCGGCCGCCATTGTCGGAGGTGTTCACGAGGCAGGAACTGAGTGGGTAATGGTGACCAACGTACAGGCGCCACGCGCGTAAACACAGCCGATCGGCGCGCGCGGGAAATTCAAACTGATGCGGTCCCAAAAAATCGATTTTTTTTCCCCGAATTTTTTGGCATTTTGGGGGTTGGGCAGCCCACAATATCCGAATAGTGAGTATGTCCGAGTATTGGGTGTCCGAATAATGGAGGGATTACTGTATATTCAGTACTTGTGGGGGTTAGGGGACAGAGACCCTCGTGAAAGTGGAATTGACGCAGATGTTTGGTGTGCCCTCCCGTAAATGCCTCTACTGCCGCAAAGCACCCCCTGTGAGCAAGTGTGCACATATTGTACCTAATAAACTGTATGTGAGACTTGAGAGCAGCATAAAATATCTCAAATAATAACAAACCAACTGTATAAAAAAAATTTAATAACAAGTAGGTGTTGATTGGGTATGGCTGTACTAAGTTAGGTAAATACTGTATGTACCTGGTGACTTCCACACACTCACGCAACTGAATGTGTCTCACGGACATCCACATGTGTGTGGGCAAGTCATCAGCTACATATTTACCCCAGCTTCTTACAACCATACCCATTAAATTCAGATTTACTCACCACTGTCCCTGAAGTTTTGGCGGATGAACTCTGACAACTGGTGATAATGATGATGATGAGCATGACACACGTGGGGCAACGTTATCACAAGTAAATTGCACAGTTGGGTGCTAATTCACTCATCTAATAGCGCAGCAGTGCACTTGTTGCCTTTAAACACATATTATTAGGCACAATAACGAAATTACGGAAAGTTTGGCATGGCAGGGAGGCAGGAAAGTGACTGTGACAGTGTTAGGACAGAGACTGAGGGAGAAACAGAGGAGCGCAGGAGCACGGTGGTTTGGTGCGGGCCTGGTTTGGCACGGAATGACCCACAAGCTTCTGCACTGGTACACTTTGCAGCCACAAATGGAATCTTGGCTCCACAGATGTGCAATCCGTGAATCTGTGCGACCCACAAAAGTTGAATCCGCGAATGTGAAGGGTCTCCTGTATGTGTATTTAGAGAGAGAGAGAGAGAGAGAGAGAGAGAGAGAGAGAGAGAGAGAGAGAGAGAGAGAGAGAGAATGACCTTAGGAATAAGGGACTGAATAGGGAAGCTGCCAGAGATTGAGCATCATGGAGAGCTGCCATCGGGTGACCAAGGCTGATACATTCAAGCATGTTGGAGCCTTTAAAAGAGAGAATGACCTTAGGGATAAGGGACTGAATAGGGAAGCTGCCAGAGATTGAGCATCATGAAGAGCTGCGATTAGGTGACCAAGGCCGATGCATTCAAGCATGTTGGAGCCTTTAAAAAACAAAATGAAATGATATGCAGTATGTTACAATAGAAGTTTCACATGCCATGTTTTATGATAATGTACGAAGCCTCACTGGTCAGTGTAGTATACGATTGCTGTTTTTGCTTGTATGATTGCACTCACGCAAGTCTACAGTCATTTGTTTGTTCCAAGATGTCATTTGTGCTCAACATTGTTGGGCATGCAAGTGTCAGTGATGGAACAGTAGTGTGGTGTTAGAGTTCAAGCATCAGGTGAGGTAAGTAGCTACTAGTTTATGTGAATTGGAAACTTGCTTCTAGGCTTATTTTTGGTAATATTGCGAAACACAGTGAAGTGAAATAACCAGTTTAGGTGCAATGGAAACCTTTTTCTAGACTTTGTTGGGTGGGTGACCCATGGCCAAGATCATATCACCATTCAGCCCATGTTATAATTGACTAGATATACCATAAATCATTATGCAGTTTTTTTTTTATGCATTCTCATCATAAAACAAGGCCATGTTGTAATAGTTTGAGTGGTTTTAGATGGATATAAATTTAATTTAGATAAGTTTTAAACTTGAATTGGGTAAAAAATATATATCCCCCGATGGTCCATTCTTGGGACCGCCATTAGCTTTTTCAACCTTTTATAATGTATTTACTTCATATTAAATCATCTAAGATTACTACTTGCAGCAGAGTGTTTCCATAATTAAGCAAGGGACACCTTTATGTTGAGAAGCTTTTATATTTTTTGTCATTTAATGAAGTGTATTCGTAAGCTTTGTTTAGATATATTGGAAAGCACTTATTTACTTTATGCATTCATTGTCAACAGGAAGAAGATGAGGCACCTGATGATGAGACTATTAACCAGATGATAGCTCGTGGGGAAGATGAGTTTGAACTCTTCCAGCGAATGGATGAGGAGCGACGGAAGGAAACTACACGCCCACGACTCATGGCTGAGGATGAGTTACCTGAATGGATGTTGAAGGAAGAGGAATCTGTAAGTACCACCACAATCCCGTTTTTTTTTTTTTTTTTTTTTTTTTTAATGCAAGGAAGAAGGAACCAAAGGCCACAGGCCCACATACTGTCTTACCAAACACCTTAATCCTGTAAGGGGTGGCCACAAACAGATCGCTTCCATGTCGCCCTGTCCCCCACTATTTCACTGCCCTGCCCCCAGCTCTCACCCCCTTCTCTCATCTACCTCTCCACTCCTCCCCTCCATCTCATCCTTGGCCTCTCTCTCTCTCTCCCCCCCTCCACCTCACTCACATACTCCCACCTTGTCAATCTCTCACTTTCCATCCTCTCCTCATGCCCAAACCACCTTAATGTGTTTCTCCTAATGCTTCCTATCACATCCACACCACAATGCTCCTTCACTTCCTCTTTTGTCAGTCTGTCTCTCCATGTGACTCCACATGCTCCTCTCAAATAACTCATTTTCACTGCTCTCACTCTTGACTTCTGTCCCTCCAATAAGGCCCAAGCTTCACTTCCATACATAAGAGTTGGTATCACAGTACTGTCATGTAGCAGGTTTTTCACTTCCATGCTCACTTTCCTGTTTCTTATCACTGCTTTCAAGGAGCCAGCAACCATTCTTCCTTGTTGTAACCTTTCAAGCACTTCACCCTCCAGACTTCCAGCCTTACTCATTACACTACCCAAGCACTTAAATGCACTAACATTATCCATTTCCTCCTCATCCAACCTCACTCTACATTCACTGACTTCACTTCTCTCGAAGACCATAACCTTTAGATTCTGTTTCTTACACACTCTCCCAGATTCATCCTCCAAGCCTTGCAGCTCTCCTTCGTCTTTACTTAACAGCACAGTATCATATGCAAACAACAGTACAGGGAGTTTCCAAACACTTCCCTCTCTCATTAGGGCCACTTCAGCATCCACAGCCCTACCTTGTACCTCTTTTATAACCCCATACATATACAGATTGAACAACCATGGCGATATGACACATCTCTGTTTCAATTCAGCATTCAATAAGAAGAATTCACTCAGTTCACTATCCATACGCACTGCACCCTCATACATACTCTTCACAACATTCAGCAACTTCCCCTCTACTTCATATATTCTTAATACTTTCCACAATCCTTGTCTATCCACTGTCATATGCTTTCTCCAAATCCATGATGGTCACATACAACTTCTTTCCCTTCTCTAGAAACTTTTCCACAGAAGATCTAAGAATGAGTATCTGATCTACACAATCTCTTCTCTTCCTAAAACCTCCTTGTTCTTCTCCAACTAATTCCTCTGTTATTTTCCTACTCTATCAATAAGTATCGTACCGTATACTTTTCCTTTTACACTAAGAAGACAAATGCCCCTATGATTACCACATATTTCTTTTTCTCCATTTCCTTTGCATAGGGGAATAATTGTACAAAACTTTCAGTCCACCGAGACTTTACCTGCCTCCCAGGCCAATCTGCATATCTTCCACATCTATTCTACTACTATCTCTACCCCATGCTTCAGCATTTCATCACACACTCCATCAGTTCCTGGGGCTTTCCCCATTTTGACTTTCTTCATTGCTCCCACAACCTCTATCCTTCTGATTTCTTCCTCTCTTCTCACATCCCTCCTTCTCCCAGCCATGCTCCAGCTACTTATACCCGCATTACTTTTATTCTCTTTGTTCAACAGTTCATTAAAGTGTTGTCTCCATCTGCTCACTTTTTCTCTCTTTTCCACTAGTAATCTACCATTTTTATCTTTCACTTCCTGACTGACTTCTTTGACTCTCTGTCTAACTCTCTTTACTTCATTCCAGGCCATTTTCTTACATTCCCTCCACTTTACACTCAAATTCCTTCCAAATTCCCCATCCACTCTCTTCTTACACTCTCTTACTAACCTTTTCACCTCTCTTCCTCTCTTCATAAAACTCTCCGTTCCATCTTTCAACTTCTTCCACACCCCTGTTTCACATCCACTCACTATATGCTTTCTTCTTTTGTGCCACAGCCTGTCTCACCTCTCCATTCCACCATGCTGTTCCCTGCATCCCCTTTCGTCTTCTCTTCACCCCACACACCACCTCACATGCTGCACAAATTTTTTCTGTGAATATCTTGCACATACCTTCCACATCTCCCATCTGCTCCAATCCATATTTATGCAATCGCTCCTCCACATCTCATTTATATTCTCCCTTTTTACCATCCTCTTGTAACCTGTTCACCTTCCTTGTATGGATTAATTCGTCCTATCCTTCTCTTCTTCTATTTCTCCATATCATTTGGATCTTGATTCTCACCACCACCACGTGGTGGTCAGAACGTCCACTCCTCCAACCTCTATATGCTCTTGCATCCATTACACGCCTTCTCATCCTGTCATCCACACATAATCAGTCATTGCCTTCCGTTCATTCAGTTCACCACCCACCCTTCTCATCACTCGCCACGTATACCTGTGGATCATCTTGTGTCTGATGAGGATATTGGCTATCACCAACCCCCTCCTGGCATGATTGTCCACTAAAGCACTGCCATTCTCATCCATCTCTGCAGGCACACCCCACTCACCAACCACTCCATCCACCTTCACATTCCCTACTTTTCCATTCATATCTCCAATCAAAAACACACTTATTCCTTTCAAACTTTTCCATGCATGCTTCCACATTTGTCCAGAACTCTTCTCTCACTCTGCACGATCACGCGGTTGGCGCATACATGCACACAATCGCCCACATTTGTAGTCTAACTTTCAATCTTCCCCACAAAATCCTTGAGCCTACTGATCCATATTCTTTTATATTCTCCTTCCATCTGTTACTCACAACAATACACACTCCTTCTTTTGCCCTCTCATTCTCACCTACTCCTGTGCATATACCCCATTCATACTCCCATTCTCTCACACTCTCACCTCGCCATTTAGTTTCAGTTAATCCACATAGATCCATTTTTGCATCCTCAGGCACCTGGACAGTCTCTGTCTCTCTGCTGATCATTTGCACCCCTTTCATATCATGTCGCAATCTGTAACATGTCCTTTGTTCAGTCCTTAGTCGTCACCTTTTGATCAGTTCTTGTCCGAGGCCTCTTGTTTTTATTTTTAGTTAGTTGTTTTCTGCGAAGTGGCACTATCCCTCTACCAACCCACTTGTTGTCACGTAGGGAACACGTGTTGGTTGTTTATAAGGTTACCACCCATCGTTGTAAATGCTTTCCTGGTATACAGGAAATCATTTGGCTTGTCACTCAATGTAGAGCTACCCTATAAACAGAATACCAATACACTAAATGAGTGGATGATGGGTGCCTCCACCTACCAGTTTTTCATGTGGCTTAATTTATCAGTTGATGTGCTTTGTTTATATTGTGCTAGAGTATAGCAGATCATCCTTTTGCCTTACACTTCCATGGGGAGTAGTAAAGGATAAGCCATAATTTACTATAACCATTTGTGTTTTTGCTTTAATATTGTACTACCATGGTAGCCAAGTGGTCAGCCTTGTCAGATGTGAAACTGCCAGCCCTTTAACTACAGGGTTCAAATCCTGGTACACACAAACCTCTCTGTACAGTTGTGTTGCTGGAAAACCAATAATGATCACTTGTAAATTGAACACATAATATGGGTCCAGTGGAGGTACATTTTTGTAAATGGTCAGCCACACAACCTGAGTTTGGAAATAAGTTTCTAGCTCACCTGATCTGGTAGTCATTTCACTTAATTGTGCTTCATGTACTGCTTTAACTTCAGCACCATGCTGTGTGATACCAAGTTGTTTTTGTGGTATATAAGTCAAGTGAGTGTTGTTGGAAAGGTGTAAGGGAGAATTATCGGTTATATGAAGTTTCAGGCCAAACATTCAGAAAGAAAATTTGATGCGTATTTTGGCTTTTTCAGTCTGTATTACAGAGGGTCTTCTCTTTGACTTTTTACAGAAATCCTTTGTTTAATGCAGTTCCCTTGTGTCCAACACGGGAATAGTGTCACACATGGGTGCTGTGTTGGACCAGAACCAAATTGGACAAATAAAAGAACAATCTATTTAATTGCCAGATTCCTTAATCCTGTACGGAGTGGCCACAAACAGATTGCCTCCATGTCGCACTGTCCCCCGCCATTTCACTGCCCTGCTCCCAGCTCACACCCCCCTCTCTCATATACCTCTCCACTCCATCCCTCCATCTCATCCTCAGCCTTCCCCTCCCTCTCCCCCCCTCCACCTCACTCACATACACTCTCCTCATCAGTCTCTCACTCTCCATCCTCTTCACATGCCCAAACCACCTTAATGTGTTTCTCCTAACGCTTTCTATCACATCTACATCCACACAACAACGCTCCTTCACTTCCTCATTTGTCAGTCTCTCTCTCCATGTGACTCCACATGCTCCTCTCAAATAACTCATTTCCACTGCTCTCACTCTTGACTTCTGTCCCTCCAACAGGGTCCAAGCTTCACTTCCATATGTTAGAGTTGGTATCACAGTACAGTCATGTAGCAGCTTTTTCACTTCCATGCTCACTTCCCTGTTTCTTATCACTGCTTTCAAGGAACCAGCAACCTTTCTTCCCTGCTGCACCCTTTCAAGAACTTCACCCTCCAGACTTCCATCCTTACTCATCACACTACCCAAGTACTTAAATGCACTCACATTGTCTATATCCTCCCCATCTGATCTCACTGTAGATTCACTGACTTCATTTCTCTCAAAGACCATCACTTTACTCTTCCCTACATTCAGCTTTAGATTCCATTTCTTACACACTCTTCCAGACTCATCTACCAAGCCTTGCAGCTCCCCTTAGTCTTCACTCAACAACACAGTATCATCTGCAAACAACAGTACAGTGACTTTACAAACACTGCCCTCTTTCACTAGGGCTGCTTCAACATCCACTGCCCTACCTTGTATCTCTTTTATAACCCCATCCATATACAGATTGAACAACCATGGAGACATGACACATCCTTGTTTCAGTCCAACCTTCAAATGGAAAGATTCACTCGGTTTGCCATCCACATGCACTGCAGTCTTATCACCCGCATATATACTCTTCATGGCCTTCAGCAACGTCCCATCTACTCCATATATTCTTAATACTTTCCACAATCCTTGTCTGTCCACCCTGTCATATGCTTTCTCCAAATCTATGAAGGCTGCATACAACTTCTTTCTCTTGTCTAGAAACTTTTCCACTAAAGATCTAAGAATGAATATCTCATCTACCCAACCTCTTCCCTTCCTAAAATCTCCCTGTTCTTCTCCAACTAATTCCTCAGTAATTTCCCTGATGCTGTCAATAAGTATCCTACCATATACTTTTCCTATTACACTAAGAAGGCAAATGCCCCAATGATTACCACACACTTCTTTTTTGTCTTTTCCTTTGTAAACGGAATAATTATCCCTGACCTCGAATCCTCCGGGACTCTACCTTCCTCCCAGGCCAATCTGCACACCTTCCACATCCATTGTATTACTATCTCTCCCCCATGTTTCAGCATTTCACCACACATTCCATTAATTCATGGAGTTTTCCCTATTTTGACTTTCTTCATTGCTTCCATCACTTCCATCCTACTGATTTCTTCCTCTCTTTTCCCAGCCATTCCCCAGCCACTTATACTTGCATTACTTTCATTGTCTATGTTTAACAATTCATTAAAGTGTTCTCTCAATCTGTTCACTTTCTCTCCCTTCACCACTAGTAATCTACCATTTTTATCTTTCACACCCCAACTATCTTTGTTGGCACCCTGTCTAACTCTCTTTACCTCTTTCCTGAACATTTTCTTACATTCCCTCCACTTTACACTTAAATTCCTTCCAAATTCCTCATCCTCTTCCCTTCCTAAAACCTCCCTGTTCTTCTCCAACTAATTCCTCTGTTATTTCCCTAATGCTGTCAATAAGTATCCTACCATATACTTTTCCTATTACACTAAGAAGGCAAATGCCCCAATGATTACCACACACTTCTTTTTCGTCTTTTCCTTTGTAAACGGAATAATTTTCCCTGACCTCTAATCCTCCGGGACTCTACCTTCCTCCCAGGCTAATCTGCACACCTTCCACATCCATTTTACTACTATCTCTCCCCCATGTTTCAGCATTTCACCACACACTCCATTAATTCATGGAGTTTTCCTTATTTTGACTTTCTTCATTGCTTCCACCACTCCCATCCAACTGGTTTCTTCCTCTCTTCTCCCAGCCATTCCCCAGCCACTTATACTTGCATTACTTTCATTCTCTGTGTTTAACAATTCATTAAAGTGTCCTCTCCATCTGTTCACTTTCTCTCCCTTCACCACTAGTAATCTACCATTTTATCTTTCACACCCCAACCATCTTTGTTGGCACCCTGTCTAACTCTCTTTACCTCTTTCCTGAACATTTTCTTACATTCCCTCCACTTTACACTCAAATTCCTTCCAAATTCCTCATCCACTCTCTTCTTACTCTTGCTAATCTTTTCACCTCTCTCCTCCTCTCTACATGTAACTCCCTCTTCCGTCTCTCAGCTTCTTCGACGCCCCTGCTCCTCATCCACTCATATGCTTTCTTCTTTTGTGCCACAGCCTCTTTCAGCTTCTTCGACGCCCCTGCTCCTCATCCACTCTTATGTTTTCTTCTTTTGTGCCACACCCTCTTTCACCTCTTCAGTCCACCATGCTGTTCCCTGAACCCCCTTTCATTTTCTCTTCACCCCACACACCACCTCACATGCTGCACAGGTTTCTTCTGTGAATATCTTGCACACACCTTCCACATCCCCCATCTGCTCCAATCTATATTTACCCACTCGCTCCTCCACTTTGCTTTTATATTCTGCCTTTATTGTATCCTCTTGTAACTTTTCTGCCCTCCTTGTAAGAACTTCTTCCTCCTGTCCATCCCTTCTTCTCATCGTTCCTTTTGTTTGGACCTTGATTCTGATCGCCACCAAGTGGTGGTCAGAAAGTCCACTCCCCCAATCTCTATATACTCTTGCATTCATTACATGCTTTCTCATCCTTTCATCCACACACACATAATCAGTCATTGCCTTCCGTTCATTCAGTTCACCATCCACCCTTTTCAACACTCGCCTTGTATACCTGTGGATCATTTTGTGCCTGAAGTGGGTATTAGCTGTCACTAACCCCCTAATGGCACAAATGTCCACTAAATCACTGCCATTCTCATCCACCTCTGCAGGCACACCTCACTCACCAACCACTCCATCCACCTTCACATTCCCTACTTTTCCATTCATATATCCAGTCATAAACAGTCTCTCATTCCTTTCAGACTTTTCCAAGCACGCTTCCACATTTGTCCAGAACTCGTCTCTCGTTTTACGTACACGATCTTGCGTTGGCACATACACGCACACAATCACCCTAATTTGTGGTCCAACTTTCACTCTTGCCCACACAATCCTTGAGCCATCTGATCCATACTCTCTTATGTCCTCTTTCCATCTGTTACTCACAGCAATACACACCTCTTCTTTTGCCCTCTCATTCTCACCTACTGCCGCACATATACCCCATCCATACTCCCATTTTCTCACTCTCTAGTGGGAAAAATAATATTGTCAATAAGCCTTGGAAAAGTTCCCCTAAAAAATTAACCCCAAAATATTTTAATTCATTCATTCATGATTTGATACTATGAATAATTTACTGACCTTTGAGGTGAGTTTTGGATACTATGAATAACTTACTGACCTTTGAGGTGAGTTTTGGTGAGCTTGTTGAGAAGGACAGGTGTTTTCTGAGGCTTTAGGTAGCCTTACTGACTCCCTGGAGGAGAGTCATTGAAGTCATTAGATGGTAGTGGTAGCTCGTCCTCAACCTCACTCTTAAAGCCTTCGAAATCACCCACAGAAGCATTATTGCCATCATGTGTGCTCTTCCTGCCTGTTATTCGGCTTCCTTCACCACTCTCTCTTGTCCTGGCAACGCTAGAAAAACTTAGTGGTGAGTGACTGACTCCTGCAGTTGATGTGCATCCTGTGCAGATCAGCGTAATAGTGCACACAGTTCCCCACATTACTGAGCACTTCCTGACGACAAATTCTGTTAGGTTCCTTGTTGACTGCTTCTTTCAGGATCTCAGCAGCATGTAGGATATTGGTGACACGCTTCATATTTATGGGGAGGTGCAGAGGAGGTGAGTCAGTGCCGGCAACAGCCAGCCTTGCCTCCTGCTTGACCTGTGCCTTGTCGATCATCGCAGCTCGATGCATTGCGTCCTCCATTGTTGTCTCCTCTTTCCGCTGCACCAAGGCTGTCACATCCTCCTCAGCATCTCCTTCACTGGCAGAACTCTTGCGATGCTCTGTCAAGGTTGTTGTTCTGGTTTCTTCAGGTTATTGAAGGACATCAGGCTCTTGAGAGATGGTAATGTATGGTGTTAGTTTTCTCCAGGCATGGTTCACTGTAGCAAAGTTTACACTCTCCCAGGCAGTCAAGATTTGATTCAACGTCATCACAAACACAGACAGTTGGGCCGAGCTTTGCGAGTTTTGATTGGCTGGCATCACTAGCACAGGCAGTGGGTACCGTGTTGGACTAAGCATCACTGTGCAGGGGAAGAACTCCAGATTTCTGCCACTTCTTGGGGTTGGTTCCATGTCAGCCACAAGGTTACAATAAAATACAGCAAACCCTTGTTTTTCGACCGATCGTTATTCGACAATTCAGTGTTTTGACATTTATAAACCTATGCCCTTTTTCATTGTTTGACATGGTTATCCCCGTCATATTTGACAATTCAAACCGCGTACTGCCAGACAGACCAGCTGAGCTGCCTGTCTCTTGTGCCATGCCCTGCTGATTGGTTGCCTCTTCATCTGTCTGGATTGCCTTTTGGCCTCGTGGAAGACTACAGCACCACCATGGCTCTACCCAAGACCCCTACTATTACCCCTGTCAAGTGCAGCCACCAACCTGAGTGAGTGTTTTGCCATCGCATGATCAGGTTACGATCAGGGTTGCCAGATCTGAACTCGGCCACACTACCAAACTCCTCAATTTTCATAACCAGATTTAACTTTTCATTACCAAATTCTTAAAGCAAGCATTTATTCTTCACTAATTATATATACATAATCACTCTCCTTTTAATTAGCAGCTTGTTGATTATTTTCATGCTATGTATGCTAGCAGATTAATTGCAGAGAGCAGACAAGCCACTGTCTCCATCCTCTGCATCTTCATGCACGTGAAAAATCCGTTTGGTAGTGGATCATGCTGATACATTACCAAATGAGTTTTTCATTATCAAATTGGCCCACGTTTGGTAATGAAAGACACCAGATGGCAAACCTGGTGAGGTTGTGCCGATGATTAATGAACACTCTTAACACACAATACTGTTTTGGAGACAGTTTTATGGAATGCACATCTTTGTTTGCACTAGATTAGGTAGGTTATAATCACTGGGGGTCCTGAGGGCAAAGCCTTCCAGTTAGGTTTCAGTGCTTCCAGTTAGGCTTCCACTGCTATTTATGTTTTAAATTAAATACATTTGAGTTTGTTTGGTGTGGTGACGTCATGTCCAGTTGTCGGGATCATTTATAAACACGCTGTCAAAGGCATTCCGGTGGCTCTCTTTAATATCACTGAATAGATATATTTCATTTGTTCTCCAACATTTTTTTTATTGAAAATCAAATGTCAGTCATCTGAAATGTATGTACAGTAGTACTAAAATAATTTTCCTTGAGAATGTAGGTCTATAAGAGAACACCTCAAATCCCTGCATCACTTTTGTTGATATTTACTGGTATTTTTTCCATCTTTATTGAATATTTTTTTTAGTGACGAGGGTGGTTGGGAACCTAAGCCCCCAACTTCTTTACAATCTTATGGGGAAAATTGGTTCGTTATTTGACCAGTTCATTATTCAACCACTTTCTATGGAACAAATCCCTGTTGAATAATGGGGGTTAGGCGTACGTTATTTTTTCTGGTGATGGTGTTGGACCGAAACAAATTGGACAAACGCGTGCTGGACGTGAGGGTACCATACTAAGTAAATAAGGAGTGGGAGGGAAATTCAGTAGGTCGTACTTCTGTCCGCTGTCAAATATACAATGATCCCCTGGTTATCTGGCATAATTGGTACTAAACATGTCGCTTGATAATGGAATTGGGCGATAAAGACTACACAGACACAATGGGATGTATCCTGATTGGTCCCAGGCACCCCAAACCCAAACTTCAATTTTCTTTTGTACTACAGTTTAGACCTACTATATTCAGTATACACTATGATATAATGGTAGATACCAAAAACACACATTGGTATGGTTAGGGTAATAGAAAGTGACAACAAGGGCACAGTAAGGAAGAATATTTACAGTCTTTTGGTATATGGTTGTTTGGTATGCAATAAATTGATAGAAAGATGAATTAAAAATTATACCCAATTTCATGATAACAGTGTTGAAATTTGCCTGTATGGTAATTGCAATGGCTGCCTATGACAGTCCTGTACAGACACGGTGGTGCATGGAAGCTGACAGTCAGACCATTGACCCAAGAGGTCCACTTAGTGTTTACATGCACAGAACACCCACTTTAAGCCCCAGTGCATCCAGCCTCCTTTGTGCCACCCCGTTGAAGAGCCAATCTTGCTTGTCCACTCTCTCATGTTTCCTGCACCTTGCATTCCCTGAGTTACCTAACTGTCTTGCATGTGCAAGGGCGTCAAAACACCATCACTGTCACCAAATAACAGTGCAAGTACAACTCTGGACAGAAATTCGTGGTACAGGGTAATCAGCAACTAGAGGTTGAGTCTGGCATAAATCTTCAATTTCCAAACTGCCCTCTTACGGTTTCTATCCCTCTATCTGTTCCTTCATCTACAGCTTCCCTTCTGGTTGTTCTATGGCTGCTGTTGTAGACAGCCATCATTCTTATGTTAGATCTGTCAACAGTGGTGTTCCTGAGGGCTCAGTCCTATCACTAACTCTCTTTTATTCATCAGTGATCTTCTAAGAGAGTATGGATCAGTTGGGTCAAGGATTGTGTGGGTAAGAGTGAAAGTTGGACTACAAATGTGGGCAGTTGTGTGCGTGTATTCGCCAACGCAAGATCGTGTAAGTTGAGTGAGAGAAGAGTTTTGGACAAATGTGGAAGCCTGCTTGGAAAAGTTTGAAAGGAATGAGAGTGTTTCTGATTGGAGATATGAATGGAAAAGTAGGGAATGAGAAGGTGGATGGAGTGGTTGGTGAGTGGGGTGTGCCTGCAGAGATGGTTGAGAATGGCAGTGCTTTAGTGGACATTTGTGCTGGGAAGGGGTTGGTGGTAGCTAATACCCTCTTCAGGCACAAAATGATCCATAGGTATACATGGCGAGTGGTGAGAAGAGAGGACGG
>JAGKTI010025168.1:0-14084 GCA_018397915.1 Birgus latro
GAAATTCAAATCCTTAAACTGTTCCCTGCCCACCCAGAATTCGAACCTGGGTCCATTAGAACTGCAGGCCATCTCTCTACCGATTCTGCCACTTAAATCCAAGAATTTTTCTCTCTGAACTGTATGTCTGCTGTTAATAACAGTTTTGCTGTTTATGCCTACTGTCTCCTGTAAATAAAAAGCCACTTATTTGGTCTTCTGTGTTGGATTTCAATTTTTATGACTATCGAGAGGCGTTTTGGGAGGGTAAAATGCTAAATTTGGGGTGTCCACATTTCAAGGGGTATGTACAGGGGAGTTAGACTTGATTCTTTAGCCAACCAATGCTATTTTCTCACCAGATACACCATCTCCATATTATAGAGGGGTATTTGAAAATTATGGTACACAACCCCCTACCCAACCCATACCATTTTATTGGTAAGCTAGTTCCTTCTGTCCTAGTTCTTCCCCTTCCTTCCAAGCCCTACATTTAGCCACTGGGTACAGCTCCCTACCTGTTTGTAAAGCTAGGGGCAATAATGGATTGAAAAATGGTTGGGTACATAAATAGGTGGATTGCCAGAAGAATAAACGGACAGCCTGACAGACAGACAGAAATACTGATAGATATACGGATTATTATGCTGCAGTGCTCCTCTTGGTAAATTGGATCTTTGAGCCTGTGACAAGCATTTCCTAAACCATCCTGGGATACAAGGGCACTCTATCATCTGGGTAACCAAACTGAACTCCCCTAGGTACTCAATTTGCTTTGTGTATCTCTCTCTCTCTGATGCTAACAGGCTGGCAGCTTCATACCAGCATTGCTAGCCACTCTGCTACTCATTCAAGAAAGACGTATTGAAGGGGTTAAGGGTGGACTAACAAGTGCATCTGACGGCATTACATAAAGAATAGACTAAAATAAATAAGGGCCCTGGTGACAGGAATAAATTATTACAGTGCAAATACAGGGCAGAATAGGGACTGAAAAGGTATGAAGGACTGTTTTGTGATATTTTTTTTGCTTTTCTTTTTTAATGCAAGGAAGGAACCAATGGCTATTAAGCTCTAAGAAAAAATAATACGAGAGTCAAATTCAAGATCTGTTCATTTTGAGATGCCTGGACACACTGCGTTCAAAAGATACGAGGGAAGCTTTCTTGGGGTGGTACTCTATAACCTGTCAATTCCACTGGCTGGTTGTACAAATGTCCCTCAACTCCCTACCCATTTCCCTGACAGGAGGGCCACTTCAGCCAGTAGTTGACTGAGTGCACATTTCAGATGAGCTTGGATCTATAACTACTACAAAGTCAGGCCCTGCCAAACAGCTTACTTCAGTACACAGGTCATCATTATCTGATCATGCTACACATAAGGCACACACATTTCAGTACTTTCCCCTTTATTGTCTCTGCTGGCCAAAGGGAGATCAAGGGAGTGGAAGGTGGAGGGGTGCTTCAACCT
The DNA here is from genome assembly GCA_018397915.1 of Birgus latro. Lineage (NCBI taxonomy): Eukaryota > Metazoa > Arthropoda > Malacostraca > Decapoda > Coenobitidae > Birgus > Birgus latro. Next base: position 1,453 of record JAGKTI010025168.1, read on the forward strand.
ATGTACTGATGTAGTACATTAGACCTGTTGCTTCTATAATGGTTAATATTTAGACACCTTCATTCTTTCCTCATCCTTCTGCCTGTGGGTGAATCTACACTGAGTGACAGGCCAGGTGGTTTCCTATACACCAGGAAACCATTTACTGCACTGGGTGGTAACCATATAACCAAATTATGGTGCCTGGTGGTTTAGTGGGTAATTATAGCACTCCAACTGGATTGAGCCAGTGAAGGTTTATATCCAAGGGGTGGTTGCGGTTTGTTGCTCATGCAATGCCACTCAGGGAAGAGGAGGCTAGTCACTCTCATCTTAAATGTCAGGACCAAATTGCCTTGCCCCAGGCTCCTCTGTGGGACGACATAGGATTGGATGATGGATGGATGGAAAGACCTGTTCAGAATGTAACTTTTTGTGAAATTTAAAGCCCACTGCATTGATTATGTTTTTTTTTTTTTTTTACCTGAAAAAGCCAAATATCACAACTGTTTTCTTCTCAGATGAAAGCAAAGCCTGCCTCAAAGGCCATCAAGTTTTAGTAAAAATCACATTTTTCGTAACAGATGGCCTTGTAATTTTGGCTATACCTTCCTTAATACTCAACTCAGGACATTATAAAGGGTACCACTGTAAAGCCCACAAAATTTTCTTTCAGATGTTGTAAAGGTTCATATAAATATTATTACTGTGGGAGATGTTGTATGCTGATGATTTGCTGTAGACTCCAGAGAAAGAAATGGAGGCAAAGGAAAGATTTAGGAAGTGGAGAGATGGTATGGGGCACAAGGGCTTAAAGGCAAATGCAAACAATAGTGACGGTATCTAGGGCTGGGGGTGGTACTGTCAAAGAAGTGGGAGAGTGGCCATGTGCAGTTTGCCACATGGGTGTGGGAAGTAATTCCATCTTGTGTAGTGTTTGTGATAAGTGGGTGCACAAGAGATGTAGTGGTATTAGAGGTAGACTGTGAGATAACGCAGATTTCATGTGTGCGGTGTGTCAGGGAGAGCAGGTGGAGATTGTCAGGCGTGAAAGGACTGAACGTGCTGGTGAGTTTCTTGAGTGTGTGGAAGAGTTCTTTTATTTGGGAGACATGTTATGCACTGGAGGTGGGGCTGAAGCAGCTCTGTGGCTAGAGTGAGGAGTGGTTGGAAGAAGTCCAGGGAGTTGTTGCCTCTCCTGACACTGAGAGGACTCTCCCACAATGGTAAGGAATCTTTGTATGCAGCATGTGCTAGGAGAGTAATGCTGTATGGTGGTGAGACCTGTGCAGTAAAGGAAGAGGATATTCACAGGCTCAATCGTACAGAAATGACAATGATTAGGTGGATGTGCAGTGCATCCCTGAGTGAAAGGCCTGGGGGGGCAGGGTTTGCGATGGAGGAGTTGAGAGGGAGGATGGGACTGGAGTGTATTGGTATTATGAGGGAGGGTAAACTGAGATGGTCTGGGCATGTGGAAAAGATGGGGTATGATAAATGGGCGCAGAAAGTGAGAAACGTTAATGTCTGGGGTACGGCAGCAAGAGGTAGACCGAAAATGACCTGGGATGGGTCATTGAGTGTGACCTCTGGGATAAGGGATTAAACAGGGAAGCTGACGGAGATAGAGCAGCAAGGAGAGCCGCCATTAGGTGACCAGCATGCATGCATGTTGGAGTCTTAAAAAACGAAACAAAATGAAATAATTATTATCTAATGACAACAGGACTATGTGTAAATTTAAGATTATCTCTCCATGATGTAACAATAGGCAGGTGTCATTCAAAGCTGTTTATTACAGGTTTTCCTTTTTAAATTTTCAAAATGACTTTGAATCTCCACAGCCTGCAGAAGGTAGTTCACGAAGTGATGAATCTGTGGTGAAAACCTAGCACAATCAGTCAATCTTAGTGCCTCTCATGCCAATATTATTTACCTCTTTGACTGGACCTGGAGATGGCATCTTCACTGTGGGTCCATCCCCCAGAGGCTGTCGAAGCGGAGGAGGAGGACAGCATGGGGGCCAAACCAACGCAAACCCCGCCGGCCCCTCACGTGGCCGTACAGCCTGGGAGAGGTTTTGGTCATCCAGGCAAGTACCACATCTCCCAACACAACACACACACCACCATCAATTTTTCTACACTGAGAAATGACTCTCCGCAGTCATTTCTCAAAGACTTCTTCTAACCTGTGCCACTGAGAGCAATCCAGGCCCCACCAACAAACACATGTCCATCATGCTCAAAACCCATCACTTCGAGTCAACAGACAAAGGGTTCAGTTTATGCAATTCCTGCAAGAACTAGATCCATTACACCTGCACAACACTTTCATCCAGAATACATTACACAAACACCTGGACCTGCTCCTTATCCTCTTTCCTCCCACCCACTAACTCCCCATCAGCCCCTCTCTACCTCCCTCCACACCTCCTCAGTCTGTCATCGATCCTTCCCAGGCAATTCCATCCTCCAACCCCTCCCATTCCACCCCAGTTTAATCCACCCCAACAATTATCTCTATCACAACCTTCTACCCCTTCCCCTACAGCCACACCCCCACCTCCCCCCCAGGTTGCAGCACCCAACACACATCGAACACACAACATTAACATTCTTCAAATAAACATAGATGGCATAAACACCAAAAAACAAGAACTCACACAATTCATCAATCAACAAAACATACACACTGCCATCTTACAAGAAACAAAGCTATGCCAAACACAAAAAACACCGATATTTCATAACTTCACCACCATCAGACAAGACCGGGCCGACGGTGGTGGCGGTGGACTCATCACCCTGGTACACCAATCCATCAACTTTTCAAACACAAGTGGACACACAAAATCACTTTTCCCCCCCCCATGACACCATAACAGAATAACAATCAATTAAAATACGCACTCTAACTCAATGTAGTGCTGCTCTCAGGTGTCTGCCCTTTCCTCTCCTCCTTCCTTCTTTCCTTCCTTCGTCTTGTCTTTCTTTACTTCATTCTTTCCTCTTCTCTCTGCCTACGGGTGACACTACACTGAGTGACAACCCAAATGGTCTCCTGTACACCAGGAAACCACTTACTATGCTGGGTGGTAACCATATAACCAGATTATGGTACCTGGTGGTTTAGTGGGTAATTAACCTTTTTGTTCACGTTAAGTTTCAATAAAGTTTCTTGCTCCACGACACATAGGCTTTCTCCCCCCTTCCCCTCCAAAAAAATTTATTCTCGACTTATTTTCGCCACCCAAACATATTTATTTTGCCACAAAACTTATTTACTCCTATTCGCTGATGTTTGTTCTACACACACACACACACACACAAAACTATACGTAAATTAGGGCAGTGTGAATAACCATTCTGGAACATTCATCTCACTTCTCAACATCACAGCTCAAATGTTTACTAACTTATCTCTACATGTTATACAAGCAATTGAAAGAGAATTTTATCAGCTTTTGAATGGGGCAGTTGGCATTTCAATATGAAGTATGGTTTTCGAGTAATAAGCGAAAAAGTAAGAACTTTATCTGACACACAACAGAGTTTCTATTCGGAGAGCTCTAGCAAAAAACTTTTCTTGGCAATGTTATGTTTTTATTTCATCATCTTATGCAGAATTTTATGGGCTTTCTCATGATATAATCAGACTTCTCCTACGCCTCATGGTTTTCGAGAAAAATAAAAACTACAGTGTACCAACGCCGTGTTGTGACTGTAGGGCGGTTTCCCGCCTCCCTCTAACCTACTGCAAGTGTTCCACTATTTCCTTGCACACTAGGTATTGCACACTATATTCACATGATTGTCACTATTTTTATAGGTGAATACTCATAATTGGTGCAGGGTAGGGGCAGTGTAGTTCTAAGGCCAGGGTTACAAACAGTAGCACAATTTTCATTGGCCCAACGACTGATAATGGCCACAAATGCTTCACAAACACCTAATTTCCTATTGCAAACACCAAATCTAATCACAATAGCACCCAAAAACTATATATAGCACTATTGGTATAGTGAAATACGTCGCAAGGCTGGGACGGGGGATATAGAGGAGTTTTAAAGGGACAAGGGACTGTACACTACCTTCCCCATTGACAGCTTGTGTGGTACTGGAAAACCTGTATGAGCTGTCGCAGGTATCGGGACCCGCTGTTGCCAACTCATTACAGTACTTTCGACGTGAGCCGGGCAAGCTATGATGCCTCAAAAAATGAAGCAACTCGACCGATTTTTTTCCCCCCCAAATATTTTTATGGTTTTACAATCCTAAAAGGGTCACCATGCATTTACGAGGAAAGACCCTAATGACAACAAATGTGTCACTGTGTACAAAAGGGTTAAGGTGCTCCAATCAGATTAAGCCTGTGTAGGTTTATATCCAAGGGAGGGTTGGGGTTATTTTTTTTTTATTTTTTATTTTTTTTTTATGTATCCGACTCTGGGCATAGGCTTCACAGCCTGCAATCAAGGCCCAGCAGTCCTCCTACATACCAACACCTCTACATGTCACCACTTCGGCACTAACACCCACCGTCCATATTGATTACATGCTAGGGCTGTCTCATACAGGACTGGTGTATTGGTATTAGCGGGGGTATTTTTTCGACATGTCGGCGGGTCTTCTGGTAGATCAGTAAAGCCTGATTTAATGAAATTCGAATCCTTAAACTGTTCCCTGCCCAGCGAGGATTCGAACCTGGGTCCGTCAGGACTACAAGCCACCTCTCTACCAATCGAGCCACCGCCTCCCCCACATAATGCCACCCAGGGATGAGTGAGGCTGGTCACTCTCATCTTAAATGTCAGGACCAACTTGCCTAGCCCCAGGCTCTTACGCTCCTCATTGGGCAACACTGGATTGGATGCAACAAATCACACACAACAATTGCCAATACATACATTCCCCTCCAATCATCCCCCACAGTACCACACAATTACTCCCCACAAATACACATCACTAACATACCCAACATCATCCTGGGTGGTGATTTCAACGCCAAGGGATCGGCCTGGCATGTCAACAACCCTGACACAGACAGAGGGCTGGGACTACAATCCCAAACAGACAATTATTTAATCCTTAACAATCTCATCAGAAAACCCATATCCCACACCAAGCCCTCTTCCTCCCATCATCCCCAGACATCACCTTTTGCTCCCCAAACCTTGCCCCCACAACATCCTGTAAAGTGGTCAGAACCCTTGGCTCTGACCACCTCCCAATCATCATCACTACCAAAACCAGAATCACCCCAGCTGGCCACAGACACACACAAACTAATTATTAGACAACCAACTGAAACAGAACAACACTTTGAAACATTAAACAGTACATCCATCACAAACATCAACATCGCTGTGCACACTTACAATACAATTATACAAAATGCACACAAAAGACACATCCCTAGAGGCAACAGAAAAAGACACAACCCCAATTTCACACCAGAAATTCAAGGCCTCAATAGACAACGGGATACACTACGACACTCCCGAACACCACAAACACTCCCGAACACCACATATGCATGACACCATACAACAAATACAAGAACTCAACACTCAAATAAACAAAAAAATATCAGAACAGCAAACACTAAATTGGAATAATTATCTCCAAACACTTGATTACAAAACAAACACCAGCAAACTCTACAAAACACCAAACAGCATCACACTCTCCAACCGCAACACTACACAATCACACGCTGCCATCACAACAACAGACACCATTCCTTCAAACAAACAACAAGCAAACATTCTCATCAATCACTCTTCACATGTCAGCCATCTAAACCCTCATCGTGACGACCGACGTATCATCCGACATAAGAGACAGTTCCCCACAGACCCAGACTTCGCACCTTTCCCGTACAACCAGACGAAGCACATCATCAGCAACTTCAAGCACTCATCTGCCTGTGGACCAGACAACATAAGCAACATACACCTTAAACACCTTGGACCACAAGCACTCACCAACAACTACAGTTACTCACACAACATAATACCCAACATCTGGAAGCATGGCATTATCATCACTATCCCCAAACCCAACAAAGACCCCACATTACCTTCCTCACACCGCCCCATCACACTCTTCTGCACCCCCTCCAAAGTCACTGAAAGACTGATACTATAACTAGTTACACCTAACACCCCCCTAGCCCCATCACAACATGGTTTTAGGCCACTACACTCCACAAACACTCTTCTTACAGACCTCACATAGAGAGTTTTTGATAGCATGAATTCAGCTAGGCCACCACATAGAACACTCCTTGTCACACTAGACATTAGTAAAGTTTTTGATTCCATCCCCTGCCACAACCTCACAAACAGAATATTCAACACAAACATGCACAATAACACAAAAAGATGGCTAGCAAACTACTTAGCAGGGAGATATGCACATGTAACTTTTGCTGGTCAGTCCTCGAACATCAGAAACTTCACAAATGGTGTCCCCCAAGGATCTGTCTTGTCTCCTACACTCTTCAACCTATACATGCATGACATACCCACACCCCACACACAACAAATACATATAGCTTCCTATGCAGATGACATAACACTTACATGCACACACCAAAATGCAAACACAGCCACAAAAATCCTCCAACCTTACCTCAACACACTACATGAATGGTTCACCACACACAGACTCAAAATAGCCCCAGCCAAATCTACAGTGACCCTTCTCACACACTGGACAGCAGAACACAGTCACATTCCACACCTCACCATAGACAACACTCCCCTACCACACACACACACACACACACACAAAATCCTGTCCGTCCTTTCTCATATCCTCTGACTAATGCAAGAAAGCCTTGGTTTAATCACGCTTGTTCTAATGCTGTCCGCAACAAGGAGAGGGCCTATAAGAGGAACCGGAGCCAACCCACCCCTGAATCACACCTTTTATATATTTCTGCCCGGAATCGTGCTAAGTCTGTTCTTCGCTCTGCTAAAAACAATTTCATTCGTGCTAAATGTTCCCAACTCTCTAACTCGAATTCTTCTTGTGTCATAATCCATTGAAACTACTGTCACTATATAAACCATAGACCACAATGATGACAAAAAATATTAGCATCTCTGGAAGATGTGTAATTGTAAAATGAAGCACTTCACGGTATTTTTACGACCCTGCACCAATACCATCCCAACATCTAGAACATCAAAATCGGTGACTGTTTGTGTAAGTAATCCTCATGCAATTTGATTCTGGATGTTCATACTTTAAAGATTTATAACCTGTTATCGGTGATTATCCAACCACTTGCATAGCTTATTGCCTTCCGAATGTTATAACTGAGGAGGAAAACGCCAATCTTGATGAATACTTGTTATCGTCCCTAAGTAGTCTGACATCAGTATGGCAGGCAGGCCACAATGATTTCGCAGCGTTTACTACACGATATTAAAAATAAATTGCAGCATACACATGATATAAATAGTTTTATAAGTTAGCTGCCATTCATCACCAATTCACTGCTTACATATGATCAAGACGTCCATTGTAATGTTAAAGCAGTTTTTTTTTTTTAGGGGGGGGAGGGGGCATATTAGAAATTATGCAGTCAGTCAAACAAACCCACAGAAAGTAATATGCCAGTCATAAAAGGAAACCGTGTCGTAAGCCACAATCTATCTATCTATTGCCAGATGCCTTAATCCCGAACGGGGTGGCCACAAACAAATCGCCTCCATGTCACTCTGTCCCCTGCCATTTCACTACCACGCTCCAGACTCACACCCCCCTCTCTCATATACCTCTCCACTCCATCCCTCCATCTCATCCTCAGCCTCCCCCTCCCTCTCGAGCCCCCTCCACCTCACTCACATACACTCTCCTCGTCAATCTTTCACTCTCCATCCTCTCCACATGTCCAAACCACCTTAACGTGTTTCTCCTAACGCTTCCCATCACGTCCTCAACCACACCACAATGCTCCTTCACTTCCTCATTTGTTAGTCTGTCTCTCCAAGTGACTCCACATGCTCCTCTCAAATAACTCATTTCCACTGCTCTCACTCTTGACTTCTGTCCTTCCAACAGGGTCCAAGCTTCACTTCCATATGTCAGAGTTGGTATCACAGTACTGTCATGTAACAACTTTTTCACTTCCATGCTCACCTCCCTGTTTCTTATCACTGCTTTCAACGAACCAGCAACCTTCCTTCCCTGCTGCACCCTTTCGAGTACTTCACCCTCCAGACTTCCATCCTTACTCATCACACAGCCCAAGTACTTAAATTCACTCACATTCTCCATATCCTTCCCATCCAACCTCACTGTACATTCACTGGCTTCACTTCTCTCGAAGACCATCACTTTACTCTTCCCCACATTCACCTTTAGATTCCATTTCTTACACACTCTCCCAAACCCATCTACCAAGCCTTGCAGCTCCCTTTCATCTTCGTTCAACAACACAGTATCATCTGTAAACAACAGTACAGGAAGTTTCCAAACACTGCCCTCTCTCACTAGGGCCGCTCCAACATCCACTGCCCGACCTTTTATCTCTTTTATAACCCCATCCATATACAGACTGAACAACCATGGAGACATGACACATCCTTGTTTCAATCCAACCTTCAAATGGAAAGATTCACTCAGTTTGCCATCCACACGCACTGCAGCCTTAGCACCCTCATACATACTCTTCACTGCCTTCAACAACTTCCCATCCACTCCATATATTCTTAATACCTTCCACAAACTTTGTCTATCCACCCGGTCATGTGCTTTCTCCAGATCCATGAAGGCTGCATACAACTTCTTGCCCTTCTCTAGAAACTTTTCCACTAAGGATCTAAGAATGAATATCTGGTTTACACAACCTCTTCCCTTCCTAAAACCTCCTTGTTCTTCTCCAACTAATTCCTCAGTAATTTCCCTAACTCTGTCAATAAGTATCCTACCATATACTTTTCCTATTACACTGAGAAGGCAAATGCCCCTATGATTACCACACACTGCTTTTTCCCCTTTTCCTTTGTACAGAGGAATAATTATACCTGACTTCCAATCCTCAGGGACTCTACCTTCCTCCCAAGCCAATCTGCACACCTTCCACATCCATTCTATTACTATCTCTCCCCCATGCTTCAGCATTTCACCACACACTCCAACAATTCCTGGGGCTTTCCCCATTTTAACTTTCTTCATTGCTTCCACCACTTCCATCGTATTGATTTCTTCCTCTCTTCTCACAACTCTCCTTCTCCCCACCATTCCCCAGCCACTTATACTTGCATTACAGTGTTTCCTCCAATTTTGTGAGAATATGGTCGACAAAAAAACTCGCAAAATCAAAATTCGCAAAATTCAAACAATTAAATATATGAAATAAAGGCAAATTGGTCAACATCACACCAAGGTAAGCACTTTTTCCCACTCTTTCTCTCAACTCTACCTCATAATTTTACGATGATAAATGAAACAAACACGAACTGATGTACTGTACAGTGATATTAATGAGAAAACATCATAGGTGCATAGGTAAGAAACATTTAAAAAAAAAAAAATCATTTACACTGATGTGAAGATTGGCTTGGTGTACGGGACTGGTGGCGGGGCAAGGCTTGGCTACTGTGGCCCCGCGGGGCCTAAGTCATCACTGTCACTGTCGGCAGATATTTCCACATCTTGCTGTGTTTTTTCTGCCTCTCTCATGAATCCCTCGAAGTCAGACTCGTCACTGGGGTCATCAGAATGAAAAAGGTTAGGGATGCTAGGATCGCTGGCTGCTTGGGGAGGGGTGGGAGGACGGCTGGTTGATGGGGCAGGGTGTCTTGGGGTTCTCATTAATTATGTGATTAGAGACTGCTTCCTCTTGTTAACTCCATCTCTGTGTAGGTCAGCATAAAAACGAAGGGCCCTGTCAACACCGTGGCAGGCTTGCTGAGCCCTAAACTGTCACATTCGTTGTTCACGATGGTTTTTTTTCAGCTGGTCAATGACGGCGACAATATTGGCCAGGTTATGCATTGTTAATTCTCGGCCGCTTCGCTTTCATGCTGACCTCCACAGAGATGGGGTTAACAAGAGGAAGCACTCTAATCACAAAATTCAAGAGACCCTGCCCCATCCACCAGCCGTCCTGCCACCCCTCCCCAAGCAGCCAGCAATCCTAGCATCCCTAACCTTTTTCATTCTGATGACCCCAGTGATGATTCTGACTTTGAGGGATTCATGAGAGGGGCAGAAAAAACACAGCAAGATGTGGAAATATCTGCCGACAGTGATAGTGACGACATAGGCCCCGCGGGGCCACAGTAGCCAAGCCTCGCCCCGCCACAAGTCCCGTTAACCACGCCAGTCTTCACATCAGTGTCAATGTATATTTTTTTTTAATGTTTCTTACCTATGATGTTTTCTTATTAATATTACTATACAGTACATCAGTTCATATTTGTTTCATTTATCATCGTAAAATTAAGAGGTAGAGTCGAGAGAAAGAGTGGGAAAAAGTGCTTACCTTGGAGTGAAGCCGACCAATTTGTAGTCAGCACTGCCTCACTCACCACTGAACCTGTGTTTAAACCCCTTCCTTCTGAGGAACTGGCATAACCACCCATTCAACACCTTGAAAGGTTTTGTTGGAGGATTAATGGCTTTTTTAAGGCACGTGTGATAGAATATCTTTGCCTGCTCCCTTATATGGTGCCCATCTAATGCAACCCCCCTTCCTTTTCCTTTCTTTGAATGTAATGAGCAAGATATCTTTCCATTTTTATTAGCACTTCTTTGTTGTCCACCAGCATTCTACCATCAAATTGAGCACCTCCATAGTTATTCGCTGCTTGCTTGATTTGTTCACTGTTCTTTAAAATCATTCATACTGTTGATTCACCAACACCAAACTCCTGGCCAATAGCAGAATTACCTTCACCTGCTTTTTTCCTTTCAATAATTTTCAGTTTGGTCTCCAAAATTATTTTCTTGTTCTTCTTACCCATTGGCGCCATGATAACACTCATGCAAGGTTAGACTGCTGGGGTATTGCGAGCAGCACCACAAAATTGTGAGGGTCAGTGACCTTGGTTGGAAACAGGTGCAAACAAACGTGGCGGGGCAGCAGACCAATGAACCAGGAGGCTCAGTATGCCCAATGAACCATGACGTCATTACTCGGGGTGGCAAAGTAGTGCGGGAAGATGACTCTCCCACCACTCGACCTCGCAAAGTGTGTGATCACTCGCAAAGTTCATAAATGTTAAAAAATACATGACTTTTGGAACTACCTTGCAAAATTGGTGAATCACAAAGTTAAAGTTCGCAAAGTTGAAGGATGTACTGTACTGCATGCAATGTATGTAATGGAGATCAAGCTTATTTCATGTACTATATTTTGGTGGCAAGGCTGGGCTGCAGCGCTATCAAATAAACTCGTAGCTTTATGCCTACCACCCCTCATAACAACCCTATTGACTTTGTGGAGTGCTTGGTAACCACAGAAACTGAGATTAAAACAATACAGTTTGCTTGATACACGTAACAAAACATTAACAAGACTTACAGGAGGCAGAGGAGAAGGTGTAGCAGGAAGCAGATGATTCTGGGTGTCAAAATCCTCTTCTGCAGCATGTGCATCTTCTCCAAGGGCAGGACCAACAACTGAAGATAAAGTCTGAATTACTGTACTGTATATATTACATTATCACATCAAAATAACCCTCCAATGGTGCATCACCAGTGTGTGGCTTCCGTGGGCCCTTCCTTTGGCCAGGCTCAGGGTCCAGGATGCCCACCAGGTGAGATAATTAAACCACCAGGCATTTATCTGGTTATTCTGTTGCCATCCACCATTGCTACAATTTTTATTCTACTGAGTGTGGATAACGCAACTATTTTCACACATCCCTTAAAACCAAGAATGCCTTTACCTGGTATCTAAAAACTCCGCTGAGCCATTATTATAAACCTACCTTTACACAGGTGTACAGCACTGATCATCTGGAGACAAGGAAGCCTGACTGCAGAGGACACAGTGACTACTGCAGAGGACACGGTGACATGGGGGCTTCTGGAATTAGGACATGGCTACAGATACCATTCCAGCAAAGCAAATACTTAATAATGTACACTGTATGTCACTTTTCAAAAGTTCCTTCACATCATCTTGACGGAAACAGCAGGGCAATACGGTATTTTCAAATGCTTGAAAAAAAAAAAAATGATACTTTGAGTTAAATATTCCCCTGGAATTCCATAAACATATATTGCATTTCTTTCCTTCATTCTTTCCTCTTCCTTCTGCCAATGGGTGTCTCTACCCTAAGTGACAAGCTGAATGGTTTCCTGTACACCAGGAAACCATTTACTACATTGGCTGGTAATCATATATCCAAATTATGGTACCTGGTAGTTTAGTGGGTAATTAAGGCACTCCAAACGGATTGACCCAGTGAAGGTTTATAGCCAAGGGATGGCTGGGGTTTACTGCTCACATAATGCCATTCAGGGATGAGTGGGGCTGGTCACTCTCATCTTAAATGTCAGGACCAACTTGCCCAGCCCCAGGCTCCTACGCTCCTCATGGGACAACGTAGGACTGGATGATGGCTGGATAATCAGATACAGAAAGCCCTTGGTGTCAGGAATAAGTCCCAAAAAATCAACAAT
>JAGKTI010025169.1:0-14084 GCA_018397915.1 Birgus latro
TCTCTCTCTCTCTCTCTCTCTCTCTCTCTCTCTCTCTCTCTCTCCATCCCGCCTTCTTACTCCACCCTGTCCTGCCTTTACCTCATCTCATTCACTCACTCACTCAATCACTCTTTAACATTCAACCCTCATCTCCTCAGTCCAGTTACCTTTTCTTGTCCTGCACTGCCCGGCCCACCCTGCCCTGCCTCTCCTTTCCCTGCCTATCCCTACATCACCCTATTCCACCCTGATCTACCCTGCCATAATCACATCCTGCCATTCCTTCCCCTTTCTTAAATCACCCCACTCACCCCTGCCTTTTCCTGCTCTGAATCATTCCACTCTGCCCTGCCTTATGGTGCCTTGTCTTGTCTTGTATCTTCCCACTATTGCTGCCTTGCCTCTGTCACACCACTTAATTTGCCTTGCCATTTTTAATATAATGCTACATCACCTTAATCCTCCTGATCTTGTGTTTGGAGTCATCAGTCACTTCTACTGTCTGCCTTGCCCTTCCCTGTCTTCCCCTGCCTTGCCCTGCTCTGTCTTCCCCTGCCTTGCCTTGCCCTGTCTTACCCTGCCTTAGCCTGCCCTCTCTTACTCTGCCTCGGCCTGCCCTCTCTTACCTTGCCTTATCCTGTCCTGACTTTCCCTTCCGTGCCTTGGCCTGTCTTTTCCTGCCCTGCCCTGGCTTGTCTTTCCCTGCCCTGCCCTGGCTTGTCTTTCCCTGCCCTGCCCTGGCCTGTCTTACCCTGCCTTGCCCTCCCCTGTCTTACCCTATCCTGTCTTTTCCTGTCTGGCCCTGTCCTGTCTTACCCTGCCTTGCCCTGTCCTGTCTTACCTTGCCTTGTCCTGTCCTGTCTTACCCTGCCTTTACCTTGCCTTATCTTGCCCTGTCTTACCCTGCCTTGCCCTTTCCTTTCTTACCCTGCCCTGTCTTACCCTGCCTTGCCCTTCCCTTTCTTACCCTGCCCTGACATTCCCTGTCTTGCCTTGCCTTGTTTTGCCCTATCTTACCCTGCCTTGCCCTTCTCTGCATTACCCAACCTTGACCTGACCTACCTTACCTTGCCTTGCACTGGCCTGCTATACCCTGCCTTGCTTTGTCCTGAAACCTTATATTGAAACTCAAAGCATTTCTATAAGCAATTAGATGGAGCCTATCCCCAACACACACACACACACACACACACAGAGTAATGAATGTTCATTTTTCCAATATAGATATGTAACTGAGTTGATATCAATATTTATCTTAGCAGGAATAGGACTTTGATGATGATGATGATGATCTCTTTTTACCCCCTCATTCTATAGCTCTTTTGCCTTTATTTGGATCAGATTTTCAGCCTCAAACAGAGAAAAATTCAATGCTATGGTTAGCATTATATTCTAGTGTTAATATTCTGTTAGCTACAACCCAGCATTCAAGAAGGGATGGTAATTTTAGGCCAAATTAATATGAAAATAATGTAATGAGAAGTAAGGTTAGAATACTGCTCCTGACAATGTATGTGTGTTGTCTCTGTGGTAGGAGCAACTGCAGTCCTGGTGTTGCTGCAGTACTAAGAGAGGTGGCCCCTCGCCCTGCCTTCCTGCCTCTCCATGCTGAGAACTCTGCCCTTGATTGGATCTTTATGGGCACAAATGGACCAGGGGCAGCTTGGCATGTGAGATGATTATTCTTACTACCACATCTTAGTCACACAGATACCACACACTATATGTATAAACTGATCATTTAAATATCTAGGTTTTAATTAGTAAACCTTACCCATGTTAGCTCAATTTTCTTGACTATCTTCAGTTGAAAACCTTATGTATTCCATACATCTTTATCTCTGATATTCAATCATTGATTAGTTTGCTGTCAAGGATAGAGTTGCATGGATGAAATATATATGGAGGTGCACAAAACAGGAATTGCATCCCTTTTATATAGAGAAAGTCTTGGAATGACTCTGCCACATAGTCCTACAGTAGCTGAAAGATTGAATTAATAAAGACAAGGCATATGTGTGGATGAGATCACTCTGTGGATTTCAACCAACACTTCTGGAGGCTAGAATGATAAATGAATAAATGTATGGTCCAGTTCACTGAGCACTCTCTTATTATAGTTTCTGCTCCTCTTACATTTTTCATCTTTAATTCTGGATTCTGCTCATCCCATTGAAATATGTGACATACTGTATAATGGTGACATACTGTGTAATATCTCCCACTCTCTAGCTGGACTATGTGCAGCGACCCTCCTGGCAGGCACAGATACGAGGTAGCAAGACGTGGCACCTGCACCCTGTCCCTGAGTGCAGTGACACATGCTCACCACTCTCACTCACCGCACATCGTGGTGATATCGGTCAGTGTTTGATGTCGTTTGCTTGTGTTGTTGTTGTTATTTTTGTGGCCTCAGTATAATCTGAATATAAACCCAGTGGACTGCAGGTTGAAGATGATATCCTTCTGCAGTTCATCATCCTCCTTTTGGGAGGTAGGGAGAGAGTAGTGGGATGTTTGTATAACCAGGAAGCAGAACCACCAGGTCACATCAGTGTTCATCCAGGTCCTGGGATGTGAGTCTAAGCTACTAGTACCATAGGTATGTAAAAAAAGAGAAAACTGAGTGGGATGGAAAACAGGAAAGAACTTCAGTCCTTTATATACTCATTACTCACTTTTAACCAGTTACAGAGGTAGCTACTAGCTTTTTTAACATTACAGTAATGTAATATGTTTTTAGTGTTTCAAATACAGTATGTCATCTCTAAGCACTAGAGCTCAGATTGTTGGACACATGGTTATTTTATAAATTTACGCTGCCTAAGGCTCCATATAGTAACTGCTTTGTACATCCTTATAGTGTTAGCCTGTATATTTTTTGTATATTCTGAATACTGTATATTAAAGTTATGTCAAACAGCCATTGTGAGTTTCAAAGACAGTAGTGTTTTTCTAATGACTGTGTTGTATTGTGTTGCAGTGTTTGTGGATACCAACCAATGGTATCACACTACAGTCATCCACCCAGGTGACATCTCCATCACCATTGGCTCAGAATATGACTAGTGCTACAACAACCACCATGACTGGGTTACATTGGTGTATACTAAATTTTATAGCTAATTATTCTTTCTATGCAATTTATATGTATTTTTATTATCTACAAAGATTGCATAAACAACAAAGAAGAGAATATTAACTAGCTATATGCAGAAATGTGCTAGTAGAGAAGTGCTTGAAAGCCTCCCATGCTGATATGAATATGGGATTGCTAACATTTATGGGTAGGTGACAGCTCTACACCCCTGGTATGACTATATGGTTAAATATCCTTCAACTGCCTTGTGCAGATTCATAGTAAAGTGCAAAGCAGTTTTACCTTCATTCCACCTAATGCTTTAGGCCAGTAACCTAGGATACCAGGAAAACTGATCTTGATACTGTACCTATTTAGAAGGAGATGTATAAAGTCATAGGCTAGTTGGATGAAAAGTAGTTCTTTTTGTGCCAAAGGAATTACAGCTCCCAGTGTGGGCAGCATGTACTTTAAAGGAGTGTATATGCAAGACCATAGCTCAAATCCACAGGTCTTGAGTACTGGTATTTCATTAATGAAGCATCTTTCTTTGTTTTGAGGACTGAATGAAAGTTTGCATCATTTCAAAAGGAATTGTATCCTCACAATTTCCATCAACTAACTCTAAAGGTGATTCAGATATTGGCTTACCAGATATTTTATAATTTCTACCACAGGCTCAATTATTCTGAAGAGGTGAACTGTCTGTAGAGCTTCACAGTTCCGCATATTGTATTTACTTTAAGGTTGACTCCCTAATATACTTTGTCCACTTTAACTTGGTTTAAACTGCCTTTGGTCTAATGTGAATGCTAAGCTGTTACAAGAAATTATCACAAGAAGATAATGTTTGTCATTAAGAAATTCTACAGAAAAGGTGTAGAGTCTCAGCATTGTCTTATTCTGCCACTGAGCTACAGGATATGAACTACAAAAGGACAAAAATCTCAGCCAAATTAAGGTGGACAAACAATAAAAATCCAAGTGTCTAACCAAATACAGTACCTGTATTGCACTGTATACTGTACCATAATCATACAAACTTCTCCAGCTCTCAGTTATTCTGGAGGGTCATGTAACTTTTTTTTTTTTTCCTACAATGAAGATTAATGGATAATCCTGAAAATTACCACAGCTCTTGTAAATGGGATTTTTTTTTTTTTTTTTCAGCACTGCCAGTCCTCAGTTATAACCTCAGAAAGTTCCAAAGAGTTGTTACAAAGGCCTAACTGTTCTTGTTCTCTCTAGTCATGTTGTAGATAAACTGTATCTAACTATTTTTACACACCAATGGATGAATAAAATGTCTGTCCAATTTTTTGTAGAGCATATATTCTGTAATATACTGTATTATATATCATTATGCAGCGACCATTAGTTTTCTAGTTGTATCAGATATCAAACACATCTGAGGGGCCCCTGTGCTCCTGTTGGAAGCAGTACAGTAAAGGATTGAATGATAGATAGAACATAGTAGATTTATGTTTTCATCATGATAAATGTATTATTGAAGTTTGTACCTGTATTCCCACCTGTGTATTTTAAAAGTGTGGCTACAGTATGTTGCTGATAATGTGAGTCTGTGAGAGTGTATGATTGACATGTATGGGTGAACCACAAATAAGTATACTGTGTAAACAGTGATAGATGGGTAAGTAGAAAGTATGACTAAGAGATGAGTGACACATATAGGTGAACTACAAGTAGTATATACCCTGTACTGTAAGTAGTGATAGATGGATAAGTGGAAAGGAAGAGTAATGAATAGTCATGTTTGATGTTGATCTGTAGTAGCTGGATCTACAAAAACATGGGCCAAGATTCGCACACAAATTACTGATCAATTCCCAGCCTTAACTGTGATTTGTTCTTGCAGGAAGGACAAGAAGAGGAGAGTATGAACCTTCCCATGTCTATTGTTCTTCCTGCAGATGAAGATGTGAGTTATGAGAGGGAATTTATCATGAGTTTGTTAATGAATCCAGGGGATGGATAACAGTACTGTGCACCCAAATAGAAAATTGTTGTGTTAGTTAGAGAGAGAACAGCCTGATGGATGGGAGACAGGGCAACATGGAGGCACTTTAGTTGTGTCCATTCCTTACAGGATTAAGGCATCTGGCTATTGATAGATAAGCATTACCAGTACAGTATCCTGTAGGCTAAGGTTTGTAAATGCCTGAGTACAGTTGCACAAATTTCTTGAAGCGTAGATGATGCTGTTGCTCTAGTTGTAAAGACTTGTGAATGGGTTCAGAAATCAAGCAGATATTAGGGTAGTTTGATAGAAGTTCAGACATTGATTTTTTTTTTTTCATTCAGTACAGTATATTGTATTTTTCAAATACAGAGTAGATGAAAGTAAGATGACTACTGAACAGATGCAGTTGCAGTAGACTATATATGTTTACAGTAGAAATAGATACAAATAAGGATTGAAAATGGTCTTGTCTCATGATGCATGAATCCTAAGCTGCAGTGGACATTTCAAACATGTTCTGGTAGCTCTCCTATCCAAATACAAATAGATATGGTAGATGAATATAGGTGGGAACTTTAAGAGAAGCTAGACATGGATTTAGATGGGTTTTTAGATTTACCACTGCAGTATCTCACTGTCTAGTCAAATATGTTACCAGGAATTATAACAATACACTAAACTGTCATTTGTAGTACAGAAGCACATGCATTTTATGTGTGAAGGAATGTGATAATTATAAAAATGGTAGCAATCTGCTGCATTTTAGTCCTTGCAAAGTGTAGGAGCCTAAGGCTATGGTAGTTGTAATATGGTACATTATTTTTTTATCTGTCCATATTTTTATTAAGATAGAAACAGAATGTGCTTTTTTTTTTATGCATCTGACTCTGGTCATTGGCTTTACAGCCTATTCTCTAAGGCCCAGCATCCCTCCTACATAATGTACACCTCTACATGCTACCATTTCAGTGCTAACACTCACTATCCATACCGAATACATGCTAGGGCTGTCTCATACAGGAGTGGTGTATTGCTATAAGCTGGAATGTTTTTACTACATATTAGTGAGTATTATGCTTTTAGGAAAATTCAAATCCTTAACCTCTTCCCTGCCCTGGCTGGGATTCAAACCTGTGTCCACTGGCTCAGAAGATGACTCCTCTACTGACTCGGCCCCCAACTCCTTCTTATAGGATCCTGAAGTACAACAAGAACAGGTTAGAGGAACTTAAGATTTTGTAGATATCCAAGCTATGTGTTATGTAATATAGAATAAAGTTGATGATTAGCTAGGTCCTGTTTGAAGTTGTTAATAAGTAAGTAGCTGATAAATACACTGTAATACAGTACCTGTTTTTCACCTAAAGTTTCTTTTAATTCACTTTAAAGTTTTACTGTATGCAGCATTTCACCAGTACACATCCTAGTTTTAATGTGAGGACTGACAGTGTATATAAAAAATTTATTACGGAAAGAGTTTTTATGCCAGAATTTGAAACAGGGCATGAAAAGGTCAGAAATGTTTGTACCTGTACTTAAAAGTAAAAAGAAAAAAAAAAGGAGCAGATATACTGTACTGTACTTTGAAAAAGAATAATATTGTGAACCAATTTTACCATCAGTCAATATTATAATCCAATATTTCATATTGCATTTACACTACTGTATATATTGTTTGGGCATGAGTGTTTCCTACTGTGGTTTATAGTTTTCACCACATGAAGCATACTGATTGAGCTAAACATTTGAACAATCCTTTACCCACAGTGGCAGGTTAAACATAAGAAACATTTGGTACATTCTGCTTCCATCATTTGAATTATTATTGAAGGATGCAAGGTAAAATATCCACAGTTAACATTTGTATATATTTTATTGATATAATATCAGTAAAATTTAAAAAACTTCCTAACTTTTATCTTCAGTACTTTCCTTGCCTCTTCCTTTTTCCCTGATTTTACTTCCTCCTTCCTTCATTTTATGGTACTCCCTCTACACCTGCTCCATTTTTTCCTTTCCCTTCCTGTTCCCCATTTTACCCCACCCTACCTGAAAATCCCTTCTAACAACTTGACTACAATGGGCCTCACTTCATCAGAACAAAATTATTTGTCAAATACATGAATGAATTATTGTACTGTATAAAACGCTGCAACCACACTGTAATGGTTAGATGAAATTGTTTCTGACTCCTTAGACCTTATTCTGGTGCTAGAGAGGAATGCCTTCACATAGTGGCACTGATTTAGGCTGGTGGAGCTGCCTGCTTATACATTAGTCCCTCAGCTTCCTCTTTATCCCCCCCAAAAGGAGGATGTTGGGTTACAGGAGAAGATTAACTTTAGCCTGCAGTCCACCTGGTTTACATTCAGATGAACGTGGGGCTACAACTACTATTACTACTGGACTTTATTCTTGTAAGCTTTGAAGTTCAAGAACCTCTTTCAATTTATTCTGCACATCTCACCTTCATAACCTCATATATGGCATGTTATCCTTGCCTTTTCATTAATGACATACACTGCACATACAACACAGAAAATAGTACTGATCTCCTGAATGCATAAATACTGTAAACTGCTGAGGAAGAGGTGCTACAATACTCCTAAGCCAATGAGTATAACCTCTTGACCACAAGAGGTCCCCCCTTAAGGTGGGTATAATAATCTGGCTGTAGCAAATAAATAAATAAAGAAATAAATGCACTGAAGGTGTTCAAGCTTTATTGTTCTTCCAGTTTTCAACTGTGCCTTGTTCAAGTACAGCTATACTGTACTGTATATTGTACTATTAGTCAAGTAATAAATAGCCTGAGATGTTTAATTATTTCTTTTGTGTAAAATCAGAATCCCAAATTTCAATAAGGAATACATATAATACAGTAATATGAGACAGAGCTCTTTGTACAACATAATGACAAGTAGGCTTCCCCATACATGCATCCTATGAGTAGTGATGGCCTTACACTTTGGTGGATCCTGGGCAGGAGAGTCACATAGGGGCCTCCAGCACAACCTGTGATTTTCATATCCTGACATAAAAATACCAGTAACTTCTATACAGAACAATCCAGGTTCTAAAACATTTTTACTTAACTGTGATGTTAAGTGAAAGAATATAAACTAAAATTGCATCAAAATGTTTCATTAATACTATGATATGTACTGTATCAGACATTTTGGGAGGCACCCTTTGTGAGGGGGGGCTGTGGCAGCTGTCACATTTGACCACCCCTAAAGCCCCCACTG
This sequence comes from Birgus latro, assembly GCA_018397915.1. Taxonomy (NCBI): domain Eukaryota; kingdom Metazoa; phylum Arthropoda; class Malacostraca; order Decapoda; family Coenobitidae; genus Birgus; species Birgus latro. The sequence continues at coordinate 8,291 of JAGKTI010025169.1, forward strand.
ATTTGAGAACTTAATTTTATTCTTGACAACAATGAGGGTAGAGCTGCCAGTGGCAGACCAAAAAAGGGAGTGAATACAGTTGAGTGGCTGCTAGAGACCAAGCAAGGCAGGCATGTTGAAGCCTTTATGAAGATACGAGTTGAGGGAAGAAGGAATGGCTTCTCTGCCCACCCACCCCATCTATACCTTGTGCACTACTTGGGTCAAGTGTGACAGACCTGCTGTAAGGGCTACTTTGCCGTACTAAACAGACACCAGTAGGCTATAGTTGTCTATCATGATCCATCTTGTACTCAGCTAATATTACAAATAGTCAAGCTCTCTCCATATTAGACATTTACCTGAGCTGCATCTGGAATGGCCTGCCATTAGTTCCAGGTGAAAATAGTACAGTATGTGGACCAAGTAGGGCTTAATGGTTGATCATCAAAATAGATGATGCATGGATTAAGGGGCTGTTTGGTCTCAAGATGTTGGTAGCAGAATGATAGATGCTAATATTATGTGTTCCTGTTGTGGGGAATACAGTAAGAGATCTCAGTCATTTGCAACTTGTAGTTGCAGTGCATGTAAGTAAATTTCAGTAATAGTGTCAGTGGAGTGTTGCAGTTTGTACAGCACTCACCATTTATTAAGTTTACTCTGCAGTGCACAAATACTGGAATATGCATTTGAATGAAACATTACAAATACATTCAATGAAGTACTGTGCTGTACAGTGAAAATGAGCTGACTGAGTACCTGCCATTCATAAGCAATTGCAAGCACAATATGGGTGGGGAATTTGGAATTTTTGTATATGTGGTAATGAATTCCCTGAGCTAGACCTTGATAGATCATATAGCTCTGCTAGGTGACGGGAGAGAGCTACCTTTCCCAACAGGGCTGCTACCCAGGAGAGGCATGAACTCCTGACCCCCTGGTCTCAAGTGAGTCAGGTGCTCTATCACTGAGCCACCCTGTCCTCAAATAGGTGGGGATCAGAAGGAAGGAGCAGCACCTATTACTCTTGACTTGTGCATCCATGACAGTCAGTAAAAGGCTCTCATGATGCACAGGCCAGCAGAGGTCATGATTACTGGGAAGGAAGAGATGCGGAGTACGTTGAACCTGACAGAAGTCTAGCTAGGAAGGAAAGATCCCAGCTAGGCTATTCAACATTTGCTTGTGATAGCCATTCATATGGTTGATCAAGGAACTGTAAAAAAAAAAAAAAATGCTTTTATTACGTATGAAATCTAATGGTTTGGTACCAGACATCTCTAGCAACTACACCAATGCAACATACAAGTAGAAGTCCGGTTTTTCCTTTTAAATGAAGGCCCTACAAGAGTTGTTACTACTCGACCTAATAAAAAGACTGATACTGTACTTGAAAGATTGACCAGTACATACAGTAACACACAATGCACACTTCAAAAGAAAGATTTTTGTGTCCTCAGCGGCAATAGCAGCAGTGGCATATATTAATAACACGGTATGAAGGCCAGATCAACCTTTTATTCATTTATTTTTTACAATGTCCCCTGTAAAGATAATTTAAAATACAAGCGGTGAGATACCGGTATATGTAGTGGGAATAAGATGTTTTGATGGGTGACGCGGCGGCTGCTAGACCTCAGCTGACTGAGGTGAAAGAAGGAGGTGGGTAGGCGGCTGTGTTAATGTTGGGTTTGTCATACCGGTAGAGGAGTATGAACTGAGGTTGTGGTGTTTCATTTAGGACGTTGATAAGGTTTAAAGAGATTAACTTATACGTGAAAATGTATGAGGCCTGGTAGGATCTAGATAAATTACGCAAGGCTAATGCAACTTTGAATGAAAATTTGCCATTTACATGGTTGGAGAACAGCTGTCTTTAACTTTCGCCTAAGGTGCCACTCACAACAGGTATTAGTCACCACTTCCTTTAGCCAGTCGCTTCTTCCATGGCAAACCCATACCATCAAAATCACGGTAGTTTTTGTTTTACACGGCAAGGAAGCTGTTTAATTGTTTTAATTATCCTCTTGTTTTCTGGGCTGTGAGTCAGTGAATACATTGTATCTTAATTACTTGGGTTTCTTGCACCTGTTTCACTTCAGTGTGTTTGGCATATTATAGCTTGACCAGTTAGATATGGGTTTCCTGATTGACATTTTCAAGACCAAGTTTTCTTTGATGCAGCTATCACATTAGATTCAAATAGCTCTCAGGAAATCTGCCTTATATTTTTAAGCATAATAGTAGGACATCCTCACAAAATGCAACAATCAGCAATACTACCCCTTCTCTGAGTCATTTGAGAGATGCTATGCTTTGCCAAATTTGTTTAATATTCCATTTTCTTGTGAGAGCTGTTTGTAGTATCAAGTATCCAATACAATCATTAGAAAGTTCATGAAATTTTGCCTCTAAACAAGTTCTTAAAACCATTTAAGAAGAAATTTCTAAATGCAGGACTTAAACTATATTCTGTTCACTTATATAATGTTTTTTGCTTTTCACATTGCAGGGATGTATTTGTAGTCTTCGTTTCATTTCGTTTCGTGTTTGAAGGCTCCAGCATGCTTGCATGTGTCGGCCATGGTCACGTAATGGCGGCTCTCTATGCTGCTCGATCTTTGGCAGCCTCCCTGTTCAGTCCCTTAACCCTGAGGTCACACTTAATGACCTCATCCCATGTCTTTCTCGGGCTACCCCTTCCAACCCCTCCCCCAATATTAACACTTCTCACCTTCTCCACCCAATTATGATCCCCCATCCTCTCCATATGTCCAAACCACCTCAGCCTACCTCTCCTCATCACAACACCAATACACTCCAGTCCCATCCTACCTCATCCCATGTCTTTCTTGGTCTACCCCTTCCAACCCCTCCCCCAGTATTAACACTTCTCACCTTCTGCACCCAATTATCATCCCCCATCCTCTCCATATGTCCAAACCATCTCAGCCTGTCTCTCCTTATCACAACACCAATACACTCCAGTCCCATCCTACCTCTCAACCCTTTCATCGTAAACCCAGCCCCCCAGGCCCTGCACGCAGGGACGCACTGCACATCCACCTAATCATTGCCATTTCTGTATGTTTAAGCCTGCGAATATCCTCTTCCTTTACTGCCCTGGTCTCACTACCATACAGCATCACACTCCTAACACATGCTGCATACAAAGACCCCTTAGCACGTAAGGAGAGTCCTCTCAGTGTCAGGAGAGGCAACAGCTCCCTGAACTTCTTCCAACCACTTCTCACCCTAGCAACCGAGCTAGCTCCAGCCCCACCTCTGGCACATAACATGTCTCCCAAATACAAAACTCTTCCACACACTCAAGAGACTCACCAGCAAGTTCAATCCTTTCACACCTAACAATCTCCACCTGCTCTCCCCGACACGCCACACACATGAAATCGGCATTATCTCGCAGTCTTCCTCTAATACCACTACATCTCTTGTGCGCCCATTTATCACAAACACTGCACAAGATGGAATTACTTCCCACACCTTTGTGGCAAACTGCACATGGCCACTCTCCCTCTCCTCTGATTGTACCACCACCAACCCTAGATATCATCACTTTTGTTTGATCTGCATTTACCCTTAAGCCCTTGTGCCCCATGCCATCTCTCCACTTCTTAAATCTTTCCTCCGCCTCCTTTTCATTCGCTGCAATCAACACCAAATCATCAGCATACAACATCTCCCATGGGAGTCCATCTCTGAAGTCATGTGAGAGGCCTTCAAGTACCATGATAAACAACAAGGGACTCAAAACTGACCCCTGATGCACACCAACATTCATGGAAAACTCGTCACTCAAAACTCCATTCACTCTTACCTGAGTTCGAGCACCCACGTACATGGCCATAACCATCCTAACCAGCCATTCTTCCAACCCAAGCTTGCTCATTGCCCACTTCACCGCCTCTCTAGCGACTCTGTCAAATGCCTTTTCCAAATCAACAAAAACAAAATACAGTTCCCTTTTCTTGCCAATATATTTTTCCTGAAGCTGTCGAGCAATGAATATGGCATCAGTGGTCCCCCTGCCTGGCTTAAACCCAAACTGCATCTCATCACTATTCACTCTTTCTCTAATCATATCTTCTAGAACTCTCTCCATTACTTTCATTATCTGATCTAAAAGCTTTATACCTCTTTAATTTCCCCTTTCCAGGGCATCACTCTTCCCTTTGTACACATTTACATTTACACTCTTCAGCCAATCATCTGGGACAACACACTCATATATAATCATATTTATCAGGTCAGTGACTAACCTCACCCCAGTATCTCCTGAGGCCTTCAACATTTCGGCAGTCAACCCAGACACACCTGCTGCCTTCCCCACCCGCATCCTGCTTGTTGCCTCACTCACAGTAGCAGCGTCAATCAAAGGCCAAGGGCCAAACACTGGATTGGCTGGCTTCAAACCTTCCCTATCCCAGTCAAACTCCTCATTCAACAACCGGCTATAATGCTCTCTCCATGCATCTTTGATATCCCCACTGTTCACCACTACCCTTCCTTCATCATTCTTCACACACTGCTCACCTACAATATCCCGATTATCCCTCTTCATCTGATTTGCCACCCTAAATATCGTATTTTTCCTTTCCCCATGATTGAGATTATCAAGTAAAAGTCTCTGTGACTCCGACTTCGCCCTGTATACCTCTCTTCTAGCCCTACGCTTGGCAGCCAAGTTCTCCTCCCTTGTCTCTTCAATTTGTTTTTAGAACAAATACTTAGGAGGGCAGCAATGTGTGACCTATGTCAGTATTTTTTTCTTTTCTTGGGTAAGGGGGATGGTTAAATTTGGCCAAGAATTAATATGTTCACCTAGCAGTGAATAAACCTGTGTTCAAATTTCCATACAGAAGTAATTACTGGGATGAATGCAAATGGGTGAATGGATGTGTGCCATTCATTAGTTCATGGTTGATGATGTTTATTCTAGGAAATGTTAATACTATTCTGTTATCCCTTCATAAAAAAAAAAAAATGTGTAATGCCAAAGCTGTTTCACTTAGCATCTATCTATCTATTGCCAGACGCCTCAATCCCGAACGGGGTGGCCACAAACAAATCGCCTCCATGTCACTCTGTCCCCTGCCATTTCACTACCACGCTCCCAACTCACACCCCCCTCTCTCATATACCTCTCCACTCCATCCCTCCATCTCATCCTCGGCCTCCCCCTCCCTCTCGCCCCCTCCACCTCACTCACATACACTCTCCTTGTCAATCTTTCACTCTCCGTCCTCTCCACATGCCCAAACCACCTTAACGTGTTTCTCCTAATGCTTCCCATCACGTCCTCAAGCACACCACAACGCTCCTTCACTTCCTCATTTGTTAGTCTGTCTCTCCATGTGACTCCACATGCTCGTCTCAAATAACTCATTTCCACTGCTCTCACCCTTGACTTCTGTCCTTCCAACAGGGTCCAAGCTTCACTTCCATATGTCAGAGTTGGTATCACAATACTGTCATGTAACAACTTTTTCACTTCCATGCTCACCTCCCTGTTTCTTATCACTACTTTCAACGAACCAGCAACCTTCCTTCCCTGCTGTACCCTTTCGAGCACTTCACCCTCCGGACTACCATCCTTACTCATCACACTGCCCAAGTACTTAAATTCACTCACATTCTCCATATCCTTCCCATCCAATCTCACTGTACACTCATTGGCTTCACTTCTCTCGAAGACCATCACTTTACTCTTCCCCACATTCACCTTTAGATTCCGTTTCTTACACACTCTCCCAAACTCATCTACCAAGCCTTGCAGCTCCCCTTCGTCTTC
>JAGKTI010025170.1:0-14083 GCA_018397915.1 Birgus latro
AACTTTCACTCTTACCCACACAATCCTTGACCCAACTGATCCATACTCTCTTACATTCTCCTTCCACCTGTTGCTCACAACAATACACACTCCCTCTTTCGCCCTCTCATTCTCACCCACTCCTGCACATATACCCCACCCATATTCCCATTCTCTCACACTTTCACCTCGTTATTTAGTTTCAGTTATTCCACATATATCCACTTTCGCACTCTCAAGCACTGTACAATCTCTCTCTCTTTCACCTCATCATTCATACCCCTCACATTCCAGGTCGCAATTTTTATCTCGTCCTTTGTCTGTTCCTTTGTCATCAACTTTTGGTCAGTCCTGGTCCGAGGCTTCCTGTTTGTATTTTTAGTTAGTTGTTTTTACGGGGTGGGGCACTAACCCACCACCAACCCTTTTAGTCGCCTCTCACCTGGGTGTAGACATCCTTGTACATTGCCATAGCTACTCTAACTAGCCACTCATCGATCCCAAGCTTTCCCACTGCCCACTTAACCACCGCCCTAGGAACTCTGTCAAAGGCGTTCTTCAAATAAAAAAAAATAAAAGTACGTCTTATTCTCTCCAGTATACTTTCCCAGAAACTGTCGGACAATGAATATTGCATCAATTGTTCCTTTGCCTGGCATAAACCCATACTGCATCTTATCAATTTCCCCTCTTTCCCATATCATACCTTCCAGGACTCTGTCCATACCTTCATTATCTGGTCCAAAAGTTTTGACTTTATAATTACCCCTTTGCAAGGTCTCACCCTTCCCCTTATACACATTTACATTCATACTCTTCAGCCAGTCGTCTGGGACAACGCTCAAACATAATTGAATTTACCAGATCATTAATTAAATCCACTCCAATATTTGAGGTCCTCCGCACTTCAGCAGGTCAACCCAGGCACACACCCCGCCCTCCTCATCTGCATCCTGCATATTGCCCTGCTCACAGCTGCAGCCATGGGCCAAACACTGGATCCACTGACTCCAAATCTTCTCTATTCCAGTCAAAGTCCTCATTCGGCAACCGGTTATAATGCTCTCTGCAAGCATCGTTGATATCCTCACTGTCTACCATTATCTTTCTTTCATCCTTCCCAACACACTGCTCATTTATGGTATCCCTCTTCTCTCTCTCTCCATCTGCTTTGCCACCGTAAATACCACATTATTCCTTTTGGCACTGTCGAGGCTATTCAGTGGAAGGCTCTGAGAATCAGATTTTGCCCTGTATACCCCCCTTTCTGGCCCTACACTTAGCAGCCACCTATTCCTCTATGACCACTCATTTACCATTACCTGAAAAGTCTTCTGTACCCCTTAACTGCGGCTTCTACACTCTCATCCCACCACCATGCAGCATCGTTTGGGTGGGCATGTTGTCCATCCACACTGAATCAGTAACTCTAAAGAAACGATTTTTGAGAGCCATTTACTGCTCATTAAGTGTCTACAGCTCCCTGTTCAGTTACCACTCTACCCATCACTCTATAAAGGGCACCCTTATAGCTTGGTTTTTCTGTGTTCATGTTTTCCTCTGGTTGTGTAGGTCCTTTTCTGAATTCACCACCCACTCAATCTCAGCACCACGGAACATACCAGTAATTTTTGTTGCTGCACACGCTCCTCACTCTTTATAACTTTTACATCCTTCACTAACCTTCTATCGGCCCTCCGGACCAGTTACCTTCATATTCCTGTGCATTCAGTCTACACACACACACAGACACACACACACACAGACACACACACACACACACACACACACACTCACACTCACACACACACACACTCACTCACTCACTCCTGTCTGTCTGTCTGTCTAAAATGCATGTGTGCCTTGCCTCGTCAGAATATAGTATCCTTTCCCTTCCGCATTTCTCGTACCATATACTCATTCCCTGTGCACCCCATCATATCCATGAGCCGTGGCACTCACATGACTATTTAAATTCCCATCCGAACCGACAATTTCATCATCCCCAATACCACCAACCTTGCATATCAAATCATCCCAAAATATGTCCATTTCATCATCATCCAAGGCAACCTGTAGAGCATACACCAAAATAAATGTAACCAAGAGTTCTCCAAACAATTTTCTCCACGTTATAATCCTTTAAATTTTCTCCCATTACATTCATTACACATTTTACCCGTTTCTCTCCGACAGCATACCACACCACTATCTCCATTCACACTTCCTTTCCAAATATGACGTATCTACAATCCTTCCCAACAATCATCCTAGATGACCTTTCCATGAACTTAACTTCCCATAAGCAGCAGACATCTACCTGCCTCCTGGTCAAAGTCTCCACCACTTCCCCACCTTTATCTTTCAAGTTATTAACATTCCAAGATACTGGTCTGAACCTCTTGGGTGATTTGGATTTCTCATTCTTGATTTTTACGCTTGGCTTTGATTTAGTCGTGATAGGTATGTAAAGGAGAGGATGGACCACAGACCCTGTCCACCTGTACAGCCCCAAGTCCAGACAGGAGGTCAAGGACCCATAACCCACTAGCTGTGGCCAGTGGCTGTGGCAGTGACCTCAGGCATAGTAAAGCTACAGGATCACCCTCCAAGCTCACCTTGGTGCTGTAACTGCCCTGCCATTATACACCCACTGATTGGGCAGCATCCTGGGGCACTACTCCCAGTTCGGGCCCCTCTCAACTGGGCAGAAGCCACTCCCTTGGAACCACAATGTCCTGTACCCTCTGGCACAGATCTGAGCCGCCTCCCATCCTGGCCTCAAAACTGCACCAACAGAGCCTGCACCATGTCTCCCATAGTCCACCTCTAGGTAGAGGGGCCAAAATTTTCTGGCCGTATTCCCTTGTTGGCGTCAAACCCTGTGACATAATAGGGTATAGAGGGTGGTGTGTTAAATGCTTGTAGTGTAGTCATAAGCCAGAGAGAAGTGTCTGCCTAATTTCTAATTTCCTTCACAGAAGCTGGTGGCAGCCACAGAGTATCAACCCCACAGCCTGAGAAAAATGGCAATCAAGAACGACAAGATGGCAGCCCCAAAAGACAAGACCAACCCTACACAATAGGATGGAAATATGACAACGAAACGACTGCAGGCGAGTATATGGCACCCAAGGATGATGATACAGCAACAGCAGAAGATGAGATGGCAACCTAGAATGACAATTGGCATCCTTGGATGGCGAGATGGCAACACTAGAAGACAACTCAAGAGAACAAGATAGCACCCCTGGACAGCAAGAATGGCAACCCAGAGAAGCCATCAGTGTTTGGATCAAAAGTGGCTTAGGAGGCTTCGTAGCACTTTGCATTTAGCAATTTATTTTCCTTAACACGGTTTTCTCTCAACATGTTGTTTATAGTTTTCATATCTATAGTTTGCATCAGTAACAAGATTTAAATAAAATGTGTGGACGAAATTGCTGAGGAAGAGTTGTTACGAAACGTCCAAAGCCACATATAATAAGACCCTGTAGTGTGTGTTTGTAGATGTAGTAGGGATGATAGAAGCAGTTATGGTGGCACTTGTATATCGTTACTCTGGTAGGCAATCCACTCCTTAGGCACCTTCAATGTACCTGCATTTCTGCTCGTGATAGACTGATGCTACGGAGAGAGTAGAAATAACAGGAGCCACCTGAGAGAATTTAATGTTCTTGGCGACAGAGAGGCTGATGATAGGGAGAGAGGAGAGAGAGAGAATCGGAGCAGGCTGAGAGACTTTAATGTAAATGTATATCCCCATAGACTGTAAGTGGTGTAAATGATGAGGTGAAAGAGAGAGAGATTGTCCAGATGCTTGAGGGTGCAAAAGTGGATGTATGTGGATAAACTGAAACTAAAAGAGGAGGTGAGAGAATGTGAGTATGGATGGGGCATATGTGCAGGAGTGGGTGAGAATGAGAGGGCAAAAGATGGAGTGTGTATTTTTATGTGTGAGAGGTGGAAGGAGAAAATAAGAGAGAATGGATCAGTTGGCTCAAGGACTGTGTGGGTAAGATTGAAAGTTTTTTTTTTTTTTTTTTTATGTGTCCGACTCTGGGCATAGGCTTCACAGCCTGCTATCAAGGCCCAGTCGTCCTCCTACAATCTGCATGCCACCACTTCGGCGCTTAACACCCACCATCCATATTGAACATGCTAGGGCTGTCTCATACAGGACTGGTGTATTGGTATTAGCGGGGTCATTTTTACGACATGTCGGCGGGTCTTCTGGTAGATCAGTAAAGCCTGATTTAATGAAATTCAAATCCTTAAACTGTTCCCTGCACCAGCGAGGATTCGAACCTGGGTCCCAGGGACCGCAAGCCAACTCTCTACCGATCGAGCTACCGCCTCCCCTAAGTTGGACGATTGTGTGTGTGTATCCGCTAATGCAAGATTGTGGAAAAGCAGAGTGAAAGGAGAGTTCTGGACAAATGTGGAGGCGTGCATGGAAAAGTTTAAAAGGAATGAGAGAATGCTTTTGACTGGAGATACGTATGGAATAGTAGGGGATGTGAAGGTGGGTGGAACAGTTGGTGAGTGGGGTGTGCCTGCAGAAGTGGATGAGAATGGCAATGCTCTAATGGACATTTGTGGCAGGAGGTGGTTGGTGATAGGCAATACCCTCTTCAGTCACAACGATCCACAGTTATACGTGGTGAGTGATGAGAAGGGTGGGCGGTGAACTGAATGAACGGAAGGCAATGGTTGATTATGTGTGTGTGGATGATAGAATGAGAAGGTGTGTAATGGATGCAGGAGCATGTAGAGGTTGGGGGAGTGGATTTTCTGACCACCACTTGGTGATGGTGAGAGTCAAAGTTCAAATGAAATGGAGGAATAGAAGAATGGAAGAACAGGAGGAAGTAGTTCATACAAGGAGAGTGGAAGGTTACAAGGGGATGAAAAAAGGCAAAATATAAGAGAGAAGTGGAGGAGCGATTCGGTAAATATGACTGGGAGAAGATGGGAGACGTGGAAGGTGTGTGTAAGATGCTCGCAGAAATCTGTGCAGCATGTGAGGTGGTGTGTTGGGTGAAGAGGAGACGGAAGGGGAAGCAGGGAACAACATGGTGGAATGAAGAGATGAAACAGGCTGTGGCACAAAAGAAGAATGCATTAGTGAGTGGATGAGAAATAGGGGTGTGGAGGAAGTTGAGAGATGGAAGAGAGAGTTATATGTGGAGGGGAAAAGAGAGGTGAAAGGATTTGTAAGAGAGAGTAAGAAGAGAGTGGATGAGGAATCTGGAAGGAATCTGAGTGTAAAATGGAGGGAATGTAAGAAAATGTTCTGGAAAGGTAGAGAGAGTTAGGGTGATAAAGAAGTTAGTCGAGAAGTGAAAGATAAAAATGGCAGATTACTTGTGGAGAAGGGAGAAAAAGGTGAGCAGATGGAGAGAACACTTTAAGGAATTGTTGAAAATAGAAAATGAAAGTAATGACAGTATATGTGGCTGGGGAATGGCTGGGAGACAGAGGGATGTGAGAAGAGGGGAAGAAATCAGTTGGATGGAAGTTGTGCAAGCAATGAAGAAAGTCTAAATGGGGAAAGCCCAGGAATTGATGGAGTGTGTGGTGAAATGCTGAAGCATGGGGGAGAGAGAGTAGTAGAATGGATGTGGAAGATGTGCAGATTGACCTGGGAGGAAGGTAAAGGTCCGGAGGATTGGAAGTCAGGTATAATTATTCCTCTGTACAAAGGAAAATGGGAAAAAGAAGTGTGTGGTAATCATACGGGCATTTGTCTTCTTAGTGTAATAGGAAAAGTATATGGTGGGATACTTATTGACAGTTAGGGAAGTAAGAGGAATTAGTTGAAGAACAGGGAGGTATAAGAAAGGGAAGAGGTTGTGTATATCAGATATTCATTCTTAGGTTATTAGTGGAAAAGTTTCTTGGGAAGGGAAAGATGTTGCGTGACCCTTCATGGATTTGGAGAAAGCATATGACAGGATGGATAGACAAAGACTGTGGGAAGTATTAAGGATATATGGAGTAAATGGGAAGTTGCTGAAGGCCGTGAAGAGTATGTATGAGAGTGCTAAGGCTGCAGTGAGTGTGAATAGTGAACTGAGTGAATTTTTCTATTTGAAGATTGGATTGAAACAGGGTTGTGTCATGTTTCCATGGTTGTTCAATCTGTACAATAAATGGATGGGGTTATAAAAGAGTTACAAGGTAGGGCAGTGGATGTTGAAGCGGCTCTAATGAGAGATGGCAGTGTGTGCAAACCCCCTGTACTGTTGTTTGCAGATGATACTATGTTGTTAAGTGAAGACGAAGGGGAGCTGCAAGGCTTGATGAATGAGTTTGGGAGTGTGTGCAAGGCCCCGTCCACACGAGCGGGCAATGTCCGACGGGCACAGCTCGCTGAGCGGATATCCATCGCTTTTCTAGCAGTGTTTCCAGATCAAGCAGTCCTCGGCGGGCACTGGCTACAACCAGGCGCACCTGTGTTGCCCATACGGCAGACCGAGCTGTGGTGATGTAGTGGTTGTCCACTCATCGGGCAGTGGCCAACTGTCTTGGTGCTCGCCAGAACTGAGTGTAATACGACAACATGGGAAGTTAGAATTGTCACAAGACAGTTAAAGCTAAAAGTGTAGCTTTGTGTACCATAATCAGCCCAGCAGGCAGTGCCTCAGCAACGGGCAGTGGCATTTCGTTGGTTTGCCCGTGGTTCCCAGGCTTATGACGTCCACTATGCTCGTGCCCGCCACTCACCCTCTAAACGTGTGAATTGGAACGTGATTTGATAATGTTTGCCCATCGGGCACTGCCCGCTCGTGTGGACGGGGACTAAGTGAAACGTGGGTTGCGATGTCCGTAGAATTTCTTTCGTGTCGAATTTACTGTTTCCCGTTTTTTTTTCCTCCATAGTGAACATGAGGGAAGATCAAAACGTATGTGCTCAGCCATGTCAGTAATTGGCGGTGCGAGTAACTGAAACCAAAGTCCACAGGGTTTTCCATGGGACAGTAGTGAGGGGCTCCAGAACACCCGGAGAAAGACATTCACAGACAGTAAGAGTAACTGAATCTAAAGATGAATATAGGGAAGAGTAAAGTTGTCTTCGAGAGAAATGGTCACTAAATGGACGGTGAGGTTGGATGAGGAGGAAATGGAAAATGTGAGTGCGTTTAAGTACTTGGGTAGTGTGATGAGTAAAGATGGAAGTTTAGAGGGTTAAGTGCTTGAAAGGGTGCAACAAGGAAGAAGGGTTGCTGGTTCTTTGAAAGCAGGGATAAGAAATAGGGAAGTGAGCATGGAAGTTAAAATGTTGCTCCATGACAGTATTGTGATACCAACTCTAACGTATAGAAGTGGAGCTTGGACCTAGTTGGGGGGACACAAGTCAAGAGTGAGAGCAGTGGAAATGAGTTATTTGAAAGGAGCATGTGGAGTCACATGGAAAGACTCACTGACAAATGAGGAAGTGAAGGAGTGTTGCTGTGTGTGATAGGAAGCGTTAGGAGAAACGCTGTGGTGGTTTGGCCATGTGGAGAGGATGAAGAGCGAGAGACTGACGAGGAGAGTGTATGTGAGGGAGGTGGGGGGGGGAAAGAGAGGCCAAGGATGAGATTGAGGGATGGATTGGAGAGGTATATGAGAGAGAGGATGTGTGAGCTGGGAGCAGGGCAGTGAGACACTGAGGTAATTTGTTTGTGGCCATCCCTTACGGGATTAAGGCGTCTGGGAATAGACAGATAGTATTTCCCCAGGGGATAGAGACTGATGCCAGGGAGAGAAGAGAGAGAATCAGAGCCAGCTGAGAGACTTTGTTCCTGTATTTTCCCAGACAATAGTGAGACTGACACTAGGGAGAGAGGGGAGAGAATCGGATCCAGCCGAGAGAGAGCAGAGAAATGGGAACACCAGACAGGACAGGTTACAGGTTGTATTTTTCTTCATATTTTTCCTTTAGGTTGTGATTTGTGTGTGGGTGTGGTTCTAGAATGAGCAGGGTAGAGAGGAGTAGGAGAGCAAGCCAGCTGGAGAGGGAGGTAGCTTATTGCACAGCAGAGTAGAGAGGAGTAGGAAAGGAAGCCAGCTGGAGAGGGAGATAGCTTACTGAAAAGCAGGGTAGAGAGGAGTAGGAGAGGAAGCCAGCTGGAGATGGAGATAGCTCATTACACTAAATTAACTGATGTACTTTGATAATACCTGAACTATCTTGTGACTTGCTTGAAAATTCTTTGCGATACATTTTTACTAAAATTTTGAATAACGCTACCTCCTGCCAGAGTAACTTAACGTGCTGCCATCACAGCTACCATCGAAATTTGTAAATATGAATTGCAAATGTGAACACTCTGAAGAAAATATAAGATAATAAAAGAACAAGTTGTATATCAAGTTTATTCGACCTTTCGTGGTAGGATTAGAACTTGGTCAAAACCTACGGATATAAAGCCCACATTTCGACTTAAAATTTTGTCAGATCCAGTGGAGTATGGTCTAAGCTTATTTCAACTTGAGAATATTCTGAATTCTCTGATAAGGATAGCAAAACTTGTACTTCCATCACTTACACTTTATTAATGGGTACCTACCTAATAGCCCCATCTTGGCTGGACCTTATAATCCTCCACGATGCTAGTTTTACGTGGTGCCTTCAGTGTTTCTTGCTACTGCCATGCTATTTCATACAGCTTAGGGCAAATACCTGGTGATGCTTCTGTGCACTAGTTCTCCAGGTCATCTTTTATATATTAGTTACTTTTTTCTCAGCTTTAGCTCTTAGTTACTTTTGTCATATCTTGATCTCTTAGCTATTTTTACTTCTGTTACTCAAGTTTATGCCTTATATAGCAATACAACTTCATACCAGTACTACTTATACCACATTTTATGCCAATACTATCTAGTTTTTGAGATCTTAGCAGTATCTTATATTTTTATCAAAGCTCTGATTCAAAACTGTTCAGGTACCACTGTATATAGAAAGTCCTCATAACTCAGGTCTATAGTGGAACAAAGGGTACTATTAAAAGTTCCAGTGCTACCTATGGAACAGATTTGCCAGCGTCCTCCTAGTTTGGTATGTTTTCTGTCAAGTTTTCAGAAACTTCCAAGACATATGAAGAGGGCTGGCTGTGTTAGGAAGAGGGCTGGCTGTGTTAGGAAGAGGGCTGTCTGTGTTAGGAAGAGGGCTGTCTGTGTTAGGAAAAGAGCTGCCTGTGTTAGGAAGAGGGCTGTGTTAGGAAGAGGGCTGTCTGTGTTAGGAAGAAGGCTTCCTGTGTTAAGGAAGAGGGCAGGCTGTGTTAGGAAGAGGGCTGTGTTAGGAAGAGGGATGCCTGTGTTAGGAAGAGGGCTGTCTGTGTTGGCAAGAGGGCTGTCTGTGTTAGGAAGAGGGCTGGCTGCGTTAGGGAGAGGACTGGCTGTGTTAGGATGAGGGCTGTCTGTGTTAGGAAGAAGGCTGCCTGTGTTAGGAAGAGGGCTGCCTTTTAGGAAAAGGGCAGCCTGTTAGGAAGAGGGCTAGCTGTGTTAGGAGGAGAGGTCTGTGTTAGGAAGAGGGCTGCCTGTTAGGAAGAGGACTGTCTGTGTTAGGAAGAGGGCTGTCTGTGTTAACAAAGCCACTGCAGGTAGTTTACAATTGGTACCCTTTTGTCCAAGCCATTTTCAGTGTAATACTTATTCCTTTTAATCCTGTCATTATTTCAAAGGAGATCTGCATACCGATTCCTTTTGCACTGTTTTCAAAGCCATTTTAAGTTCCAAGCTTATTTCATAGTCATCCTTGCTAAAATTCATCAGGGTTTTCGAATCAGATAGACGCTATCCCCTTATCTAAGCTTATCACCAGCTCTGATATTGGCCTAGATAGTAATAAATCTGAAGGTTGGAATGAGTTAGTCAGGGAGTGGTAGTGGGGCTCAGTTTTCCATGGACAAGGAAAAGGAAAGAGAAAAAACTTGCAAATTTTATTTTCTGCATTGATATATAAATTGATACATGATAACTCTTAATTTCTTCGTAATTAGCATCAAATTAGTCTTAAATATTCTAAGTGGCTCTGGGTATATCGTAACAACTCTCCTTTAGCGACTTAATCCACGCAGTACAGTTCAGTATCCCCTTGTTTCTTACAGAGACCAAACAACGAAAATACAGTACAAGTTCCAGGCGCAACGCTAGTAGGTGCGCGGTAGCACAGTGAGTAGAGCGGCAGCATGCTAATCTACAGGACCCGGGTTCGATTCCCAGGCAAATTAGAGGTATATTTAAAAGATATGGCAGTGTCCGTAGTGGCCTGCCAATGGACCGGGGTTCGACTCCCCGTTGAGATAGAGGTAAATTTGTGGGAGTTTGGCAGTTACATAGTGATCTGCCTGCAGGGGCTGTGTTGGGTGTGGGGGCAGTCACGTAGTGGCCTGCCTGGGGGAGGGGGGAATGTAAAAGTAGATAGATACACACACTTACACAAAACATACATACACTTACACAAGACAGGCTTACACACACACTTACACAAGACAGGCATACACACACACACACACTTACACAAGACAGGCATACATAGACACTTACACAAGACAGGCATACATACACACACATTACACAACCCCACATATACAACAAGTGTCACACACACACTGACTCAACATATACACATTTGCACGACTGTCACACACACACACCACACTGACTCAAGACACGCACATACTCAGGTCATACACAGAACATAAGCACAAGACACAGATCCACAGACATAACATATGCAAAAGAGTAGGTCGTGCAGAGAAAGGGGGTTTTATTTAGGAAGTCCAAAAATCCAATAGAGGGTTTTTGAGCTTCTAAACAAAACCCCCTTTTTCTACACGACCTGCTCTTTTGTTATGTCTGTGGATGTGTGTCAGCGTCTTATGTGCATGTCTTGTGTAGGTATGCGTGTTGCTGTCTGGTGAAAGTGTGAGTGGGGTTGACATATGCGTGTGTGTGTGTGTGATGTAAGTGTGCATGTGTGTGTGTGTGATGTAAGTGTGCATGAGGGTGTTGCTGTCTTGTGAGAGGTGAGAGTGTGTGTGTGTGGTGTAAGGGTGCATGAGTTCGTGTCTTGTGGAAGTGTGTGTGTGTGTGTGTGTATCTACTTTTACATTCCCCCCTCCCCCAGGCAGGCCACTACGTGACTGCCCCCACACCCAACACAGCCCCTGCAGGCAGATCACTATGTAACTGCCAAACACCCACAAATTTACCTCTATCTCAACGGGGAGTCGAACCCCGGTCCATTGGCAGGCCACTACGGACACTGCCATATTTTTTAAATATACCTCTAATTTGCCTGGGAATCGAACCCGGGTCCTGTAGATTAGCATGCTGCCGCTCTACTCACTGTGCTACCGCGCACCTACTAGCGTTGCGCCTGAAACTTGTACTGTATTTTGGTTGTTTGGTCTCAGTAAGACACAAGGGGATACTAAAGTGTTACGTGCGGAGTAAATAACTAAGGAAGAGTTGTTACGATCCAGAACCACTTACAATATTTAAAAGTGAAGAAAATCGTATATGTTCTTATATGTAGGGAGGAAAATAAAAATTGGACCAGTACTTTTGTTTATTTTTCCTTGCTTAAAATAATGTACAATACATTCTTTGCCTTCCCTGTGTTATTTTATTTACCGTGTCTCTCAGGCTCATATGACCCACTTAGTTGGGCCAAATCGGCTGTTGTCACCTGTAACGAATGTTAGAATTATGCTGGTTATGCGGAGGTTATTGCTGACAGTGCATCAACTCTCTCAGGCTCCTATAAATCACTCAACTGGACCAAATCGCCTGTTGTCAGCTGTAAAGAAATACTAGAGTTATTCCAGTCATGCGGGGGTAAGTGCTGACAGTGAATAAACTCTCTAAGGCTCCTATGACTCACTCTCAGCTCAGTAAAGTCGTCTCTTTTAACTAGAATGTCACGAGAATTGTCCCGAGTATCAGGGGGTTAATAAATGCCTAAGCTAACCCTGTAATACTCGGGAGTACTCTATGTCTAGCTGACGGGAGAGGGGAGACTATGTTATTCGGCTGAGAGTGAGTCATAGGAGCCTGGGAGAGATAATACGTTACTTTACTCACCTTTCCTTGGCTGAAAATGCACTTGCCATCTCCCCATCTTGATTTCTGACCTGTAACAATACATTAACGCTAGAATACGATGCTGGTCACGAAGAAATGCTACGAGATGGATGCAGAGCCGTAGCATTGTCTCATTCTGCCTCTGAGCTACAGGAAATAACCTACTAAATGGCAAAAAATTCCTCCCAGCTAATAAATAGTTACAACTCAGCATTCAAGATGGAGATATGGCAGTTTTAGGCCAAATTAGAGTAAAAAGAGCAGTGTCGTCTGCTTGACATCTTCCCTTCGCAGCGATGCAGCAGTGGCGTCATCTAATGTGTGGAATGCGAGAACTCCAGGCCATTCAGCACGACGACGCATATCTATTTTTCGATCTGCAGGGGTTAGATATAAATTTCACAGAGCCCTTCCATACGACAAGGCTACCTAAAGCTGAATGAAATTGTCTGAAGGTGTCAAATATAAAATATAAAAAGTCTACATGATATAAAAACATATGGTCACCTCCAGGACTCGATCCGCGGCGCCTAGAACACAGAGCACTCGGGCTGCTGACATCAGTCTTAACACCTTCAGACGATTTCAAGCAACTTAAGAAAACGCTTTCAGGATGATGGTATAAAAAAAAGTTTTCATTAACCCTCAGACTGAGAACGGCTTATATACATTGTTCATATCACACCCCACACAACCCCATTTCAACCCCCTGCACCCCACTCAACCCCCTTCCTACCCCACAGTCCCCGACACAACATCGATCATACCCCACTTCACCCTACCGAACCCCGATCCTACCTCACTACACCCCATTGAATTCCGCCCCTACCCCACTGCACTCCACCCAACCCCCACCCTGCCCCCATTGCACCCCACCCAATCCTGATCCTACTCCACTGCACCCCACCCAACCCCAATTTTTCACAACTACTCTTCATTTAACTCCGTTCCTAACCCACTGTACCCCACCCAACCCCAATCCTGCCCCATTTAGCCCCACCCAACCCCGATCCTACCCCACAGTACCCCACCCAACCTCGATTCTATCCCACTACACCCCACCCAACCCCGATCCTACCCCACTGCACCCCCCCACCCCGAGCCTACCCCACTGCACCCCACCCAACCCCGATCCTACCCCACAACACCAAACCCAACCCTACCCCACTGTACCACATCCAACCCCAATCCTACCCCATTTAGCCCCACCCAACACCGATCCTACCCCACTGCACCCCATCCAACACCGATCCTACCTCACTACACCCCACCCATCCCTGATCTTAACCCACTGCACCCCACCTAACCCCGATCCTACCTCACTACACCCCACCCAACCCCGATCCTACCCCACTGCACCCCACCCTACCCCGATCCTACCCCACTCTCGAAGCGATGGGCGAAGGCGGTTGTGGATAAATAACGTCAGGGAAGATTTAAATATAATTTGGAGTGATCTTAGTTTTTATTGTCTTCAATGGAAGATCAAAATTGACTTAGTGCGTACAACACAAGAGCGGTTGTAGGCTAGATAACTGTAGGGGCTCTCTTCTCCCTCTTCAGTGTAGCGTGTTGCCTCTCTGCCCTCTCTCGTCAATCTGCCTCTCCTTCCTTTCCCTCTGTTGTAAGGAAAGCCTCGCCACGTGTACTAAGCATGCCCCGGAACCTTCTAGAACATTGTATGTGTGTATGTCTGTATGTATGTGTCAGCTTCTCACGGTAGAAAAGTGTAAAGTCTGTTACTTCCTGGGCTGGTCAGGTAACACCTTGCAATATCTCCACTTCCTTATCTCTCTCTCTCTCTCTCTAGCCTCCTATAATATACAAGTTATATATGCTAGAGTTTACTAATATTTAGAGTTACGACATCACTCGGTCACGCCCAATGGCAGACCCACAACACGTTGCAATAGTAATATATGGCCTTGTAAAAGAAAAATGTGCAATTATAACATATTATAAATGTGTTATACACGTCATGGAGTAATTTGAAATATGTCCTCAATGCATTTGAGCAAGTAAAAAT